>JAVTVY010031915.1:0-131659 GCA_036873755.1 Hanleya hanleyi | reverse complement strand
TAACGTTATGCAGTAGAATAATATTTACATATATGTACAGACACTAGGAGAGTGTATGCAAATAAACTTGATGTTATATACAAATAATATAAGAGAGTGTGTGCATATATTTTTACAGTTAGTTATGCTATAAATATGTATGGGTACGCGATAAGGGCGGCCTGGTTGCTGGCCCTTCTCTTCTGTGTATAAGGGCGGCCTGGCTGCTGAGCCTTCACCTCTTCTGTCACACGTAATCAAGGGCGGCCTGGTTGCTGGCCTTTTTCCCACACGATAACTGTATCTGCGACCCGATCGCAAGCCTCTGCGACCTTCTGTGACCCGGTCGCAAGTCGTCTGCGACCTTCTGCGACCCTCTGCGGCCCGGTCGGAAGTCGTCTTCTTCCGTCGTTGGAACGTTACGGCTGTAACGCTCTCCCCATATACGACACCCTGTCGTTGGAGCCTCTCCACGGATGTGGCAGCCCGTCGTCTTCTTCACCCCCAGTCGTCGGAACGTCACGGCTGTAACGCTCTCCCAATATATACCACCCAGTCGTTGGAGCTCCTCCACGGAAGTGGCAGCCCGTCGTCTTCTTCACCCTCAGTCGTCGGAGCCTGACCCTAACTTGTCAGCTCACCAGTTTGCTTCCCTCTCACAGGTAGGTACAGCATGGCGTCTCAACCCTCACGGCTGCTGCGACCCGTCTAAAGACACGACCCGTGGATACACAACTTCACGACAAAAATTTACTGGTACTGATCTACTTCCCTATTCTATACTGATGTTAGACCACAATTACCGCCTAGCGCCAATCGGTAATACATGTCAGGTTACAGTGTTGAAGAATATCCCCAGGCTATAATAAACACGACGAGTTTTCAGAGCATTTCAATCATAGCTCTCTAGATTTGTATCTAATGCCGCTTATTCCGGTGCTAGGGGCCGTGTGGTCATATCATCCAAGTTGCCACATGATCAGGTACAATAAAAGCGTACCTGAGATACAACACATATCACGAATCGTTAGATTCTTGGTATGTGCTTTAGAACAGGTTAACCGGAAGACTATACTGTGAGGTCATGTGGCTCTGCCAGTATGTCGGCACCTCTTCTCACTTCCCTTATATGTGATGTGGTTCCCACTCCGTCGTGTTCCCTATACTTCTAGTACAACACAAAAACACGGTTCCACACCGAAAATGCAAGCCGGCAATTCACATTGGATTGACGTGCTTTAGAGGCTGCACTAGCTACAGGGTCTACAATCTTTTAGACTCCCAGGCCAAAACAACTACATTTGCGACCCGGTCGCAAAGTGCGCCAAAATCACACAATACAGACTGTACCTTGGTTGCTTTCTCAAGATGTGCTTTTCTGGTACTCTCCCGATCAAAATGTCTGCACCTGTTCAAATACCCTGTGCACTCTCCGCACCCGGAAAGTCCATCCTCCACGAACGGAGACGTTTCGCCCGCCATGAAAGATCGTCTCTCACAGCGAAATTACAGTTCTTTGGTCATAAACTGGAACGGCATCCCAATCTAGAACCCGTAGAGAATATTCCACGTAATTGGCAACTCTTATCTTGCTCTGGTAAACGAGAAATAAGGGGGACTCCATTTCCGTACACTGGCCTGCATCTCGTTAACGATACATGTACAAGGTCCTTCCCCGCATTCCATTCTGTACCACGGTCCATAGCCGAATCGTTCTCTACACGAACGGTTAACCGTTACACTATTTTTTGTATTATTATTTTTTTTTTATATATCGAAAGCTTTTGATAGGGTGTGGAACAAGGTTTTGATATCTAATGTAGAAGGTTTGGAAATAATGGGAAATACTTTGCTGCTTTGCTAATTATCTGGACGAACGGTATCAGGGAGTTGTTACGAACACTCGTGAATCTTACAGGGTTATTACAGGGCATGTCCCAGGGTTCTGTACTTGGTCCACTGTTATTACCGCTTTATATACATGTATTTTGAACAATATCCGTCTATTTGCGGATGATACTTGTCTCTATTAGATTTCTGATGAAATTATCAATCCAGTCGTTACAGTTGAATTAGATATTGACTTGCACCGTTTTGAAGAATGGGCCATATTACATGGTTGGTTGAATTCAACGCCACCAAATCTAGATAGCTGTGAATATCAAGACGCAGATTCCCTTCAGACATACAGTCTGCATTCAACAATACTGTGATTCAGGGTTGATAGCATACAATTGAGAATATTATAATATTTGCCTTCTCATCGGAAATGAGGTGATTAGGTCATCATAAAAGTAGTCCGTGACGGAATTACGACTCCATTGTTTAAGTCTGTTTCTATTAAGTACACATTTTCTCTGACAATTTATTTCTAGAATGAAATTATAAATTTTCATCATTAAATCAAGAATCTGAACTGCTAACTGCAACTTTCTACATTGCTGAATCAAGAATTTCCTGAGTTGGCCGGGTTTGTCAATTGTTAGAAAAATAATTCGGCACAAAACAAGTCTTCTATATTATTGGTGTGTTTCCAGAGATTATAAGAAGCGAACAGGAAAAGATTCATGATAATATATTGCCAACGCAAAAATCATGATTGTATTCTATGTAAAAAGGTCTGTTTTAGCGAAATCAGCTTTTCCGTACAGATCAATAGATTAAAAAGAATACAAAGAGAAACTTTGTGCGTCATAATCGGTGTGATGGATAAGAATGTCCTGGTGATTAATGCCCCTTTTCATATCCTTCTCTATTGTAACCAAGGACGGACACTTGGAGAATCTGTCCTAGCTGCGTCAGAAGATAGGGACCGGGCACTCTTGACCACCGGACATTCTTACTCTCCACACCGGTTTGACGAGACGCGCATCTGATGTTTTAGTCAGTAAAAAAAAAATCCCTTGAATGAGATTAATAATCTTTAAAAAATAAGAAATCAGTTCTGTCATCTATCATGTGTCTATAGCACAGTAAATCTGAGCACCTGACAAATATGTGTTCTCACATCAAATAGAATAATTTGGAGAAATTCTTGGCTGTTCTTAGCAATTTTAAATTCTGCTTCCTTTTCGTAAATTTGCAGAAATGTTTATTTTTTTCTTATTCAAGAAAAGTCTTAAATAAGTAAAAAGTGGGAGAAATTTAAGAAACTATTTCTCATGAAATTAAGAAAATGTAAGAATATTTAAGAAAATCTAAGAAATAACTTCTTAATTTTCTCCCACTTTTTACTTATTTAAGACTTTTCTTGGATAAGAAAAATAAACATTTCTGCACATTTATAAAAAATTTAAAATTGCCAAGAACAGCCAAAGAGTTTTCAAAACTATTCCATTTGATGTGAAAAGACCTATTTGTCAGGTGATTGCATTTCTTCTGCTATAGGGGACAAAACTGAGATTTCTCTCATAAGAATATTTAAGGAAATTAAACTCATTCAAGCGAAAATCCAAGAAAATGTTTTTATCAGTGTACAAATACGATGAACTTTTCCACATAAAATACTTTACGATTCTCCTGCACATGTTTTATCTAACACTATACTATCGTCCGCTCGTAACCCATATCCTTTGCATTCGTCCGTCATCTTTTTTCCCCAGCTGCAGTGAGACAGTGGAACTCTCTGCCGAATAATATCAAAAGTATGTACAACAATAACGAAATCAAATCAACGCTATATACATGGGTGCGGCTAGCTCGATAGTGCGTAATAGGAACAAATGTGAGTCCCGACGCTGACCAAACGCTTTATTTTTAATATTTATATACCAGTCACAAAATTACAATCACAATGATTTTTACAGAGGGCAAGCCTCGGGGACGAAACGTGGTGCAGATGAACATGTCCACGTTGATGATGGTAAATTTGTTGAGGATATATGTGGAGCGGGTTTGTGAGGACGCTGAATGTATAGAAGGATGAAGAAACAATATAGTATAAAATTTCTGAAATGAATATCGCAACAGAAATGATAAGTGTTCCTATGTAAACGCTCGCACTTTATTTCGATTGAAATTGCATTTCAACTGTTTAAAAGTTATTTTAGAAATTTAACTTCTGCAGGCTGACACATTGCTTATACAAAGTAATTTATATGGGAGATCAATGTTCCAATCTTGGACAATTTAATTTAATCCTTAAACAATGCCCAGATGGCATCCGCAGGTGAATTGGCGCGTGGTTCCTGCAATGTCGATCAATTTAAGTTAATCTTTAGACAATACTGTGCATCTGCCCAGATGGCATCTTCAGGTGCATTGGCGCGTGGTTCCTTGCCTGATTTGCGATTCGCTTTTCTGATACCGAAAGGTTTCATTAAAGAGTGGGGGTTATTGGGTAAATCATTAGACTTCTGTCTGATCTAACTATGAAGAAAAAACTAATATTCCAGGACTGCTGGTCTTAATTTCGAAGGAGCTTTTGACTTCATATCTTGAGATTGTGTAGAAAAAACTCTTACAACATGCAGACAACACAACGCTGATCCTAGATGAATTCTGAGAATCTCTGGAATGAGCCATAGGCATTCTGAATAAATTTACTTGCTCGTCTGGTCTCATAAAACGTAAGCAAATAGTCGGCAGTTTAGATCGGACAGCACTATAAAACAGTACCCCCAGTGTCGGGTTAACTGGGACCCGGGGGTTTTAAATTACTCGGGATATGGTTCTAGATTTTAATGACAAAATTACTTTAATGAAAAAACTCTTTAACCCTTGTTCCCAATTCGAAATTGATTAACAAATAGACCAATATCCACGTAATGTCCACGCAGCTGACAGTATCACTCCCCATTTGAGAGATCACATACACTCGTCCACTGATATTGGCACGATGCCAACTGAGACGGGAGCATCGTGCCAATATCAGTGTGAGAGTATTTTCAACAAAGAGGAGAAAGGGTGTCAAAGATTACCATATTATTTCAACCTTTCATTATAATCTTTGTTGATAATTAATTTGAGGAGTGCAACAGAATAGAAATAATGTTTTCGTACCTTGCCCTAAAATATAAACTTTCCCAAACTGTGCGTAAAATAACTGTTGAGCACGCATATGAAAACATTATTTCTTGACTACATTAGCTCGATGTTATTGACACAAGTGTTATAGAATATTAAGTATTAGTCTGATGTGAAATAAAATAGTTTTTGCACACTTCTCACGTAAACGCAGAAATTTGAAAGAAAAATGACGAAAACATCACTGGTACCCCACATGGCTACCATTTCGAATTCGCCCGTGATCCTCTGCATGAGGGTTTATGCAAATAGGCTCAAAATGACCCCAGTATGATAAACCATAAATTCAAGGAGCGCCAGCTCTCCATTTTCTGTCGTTCCGGAGATAGCACGGGAAGTTTGGTAGGGGAGGCCATAATTGCTTCCAGGCCTTGTAAGGTTTATGAACTAAATAACTGAAGTCGAGAAAAGACGTCTGCGAGAATATTTTTAATCATTTTCCAGATAATTCTGATCTTGGAATCGATTCATAATTACTTGATATATGTTCTGCAACTTGGAATATTTCATCTTCGGTAATTTCAATAAAAACGAAACTTACGAGTGATATTTTGTGTATTATAATTATCGACGTGGTGGAAAGCTGGCAAATAACGTTTACTCCGTGTTGAGCCGTTTACTCCATCAGACGATGCTCATCAGATGAGTTGTTTGCGCTGATCTGTCATCACAGCTCCCGAGCTAGAGTATCTATATCCGCTTAAGCCGGTGCTAGGGGCCGTCTGGATACTTCATTGTCTCCACACGAACAGCTGCAGTAAAAGCGCGGCTGAGATACTAAGGCTACATCCGAGAATTCAACGAATTCTCGCGGCTGACTGTTAGATGTCGATGGTTGCTTTTTATTCGCCAGACATCGTCAATTTTTCCCACCTCTTGGATATCGCTCTAATTTATAGATAGAGGCCGAATATAAAGATTCATCAAATAAAGTGAGTCTTTCACCAGTGAATATCTAATAATAACAAGCTGAGTAGCTAGCAGGTCCTCCGCCAAGTAGCCTGTTTGAGAGCTTCCAATATCTCCTTAAATATAACTTGGAAAGTTGATATGTGTATGTGGAAAGAGACGTTCATCTGGAATTGTTGAGACAATTTGAGGAGGTTTGGGAAGCAGTAATGGGTAGAGTAACACTGGAATGTAAGTCTGTAGTTGTATATGGATTTGTGGATGGTGAGGTTTATAAATCGATGAGTGGAATAGATCAAGATATCGCGTTCACAACACAGATGGGTACAATATGGGTGAGTGAAATCCAAGATGGTCAATGGCAGCCATCTTGGATTACATACTACCTCAATGAAAATCAATACCAATCGCTGTCTAACTGATGTGAAGCACCGTCTCGAGTTTGAAGTTGATTGGTCAAATTGTTGTCGAGATATCACGTTCACAAGATCGAGACGGATGGAATCCAATATCGTCAATGGCAGCCATCTTGGATTTGTACCTCAGTGAAAATCAATACCAATGGCCGTCTAATTGATGTGAAGCACATTCTCAAGTTTGAAGTCGATTGGTCGAACTGTTCTCGAGATATCGCGTTCACAAGATGTGGGATGGACAGAATCCGATATGGTCAATGGCAGCCATCTTGGATTATGTACCTCAGTGAAAACCAATACCAATGGCCGTCTAACTCATGTGAAAAACCTTCCCAAGTTTGAAGTCGACTGGTTGATTTGTTTTTGAGATATCGTGTTAACAAGATGTGGAACGGAGTGAATCCAATATGGTCCATGGCAGCCATCTTGGATTACGTATCTCAGTGAAAATCAAAACCAATGGCCGTCTAACTGGTGCGAAGCACATTCTCAAGTTTGAAGTCGATTGGTCAAACTGTTGTCGAGATATCGCGTTCACAAGATGTGGGATGGACAGAATCCAATATGGTCAATGGCAGCCATCTTGGATTACGTACCTCAGTGAAAATCAATGCCAATGGTCGTCTAACTGATGTGAAGAACCTTCCCAAGTTTGAAGTCGATTGGTTGAATTGTTCTCGAGATATCGCGTTCACAAGATCTGGGACGGATGGAATCCAATATGGTCAATGGCAGCCATCTTGGATTACGTACCTCAGTGAAAATCACAACCAATGGCCGTCTGACTGATGTGAAGAACCTTCCCAAGCTTGAAGTTGATTGGTGGAATTGTTCTTCAGATATCGCGTTCACAAGATGTGGGACGAACAGAATCCAATATGGTCGATGGCGGCCATCTTGGATTACGTAAATCAGTGAAAATCGATACCAATGGCCGTCTAATTGATGTGAAGCACCTTCTCAAGTTTGAAGTCAATCGGTCGAATTGTTCTTGAGATATCGCGTTCACAAGATGTGGGACGGACATAATCCAATATGGTCGATGGCGGCCAACTTGGATTACGTACCTCAGTGAAAATCAATACCAATGGCCGTCTAACTGATGTAAAGCACCTTCTCAAGTTTGAAGTCGATTGGTCGAATTGTTCTCAAGATATCGTGTTCACAAGATGTGAGACGGACGGACGGACCGAAGGACGGACGGACGGACGGCTAGCATTTCCAAGTCCTCCCACCACTTCGTGGCGGAGGACAATAACGGAACAATGGAAGTAGAAAGTACTCAAAATCAATCTGTTTTATCACAACCACTCGGGTATTCAAACCAGTTTATTTTGTGTCGATCTATATTTGCTATCCATTATGCAACTCGTTTATCCCAATGGTAGTCTTAGTTTAAATAGCCTGTATTTACTCACACCCACACGGATTTGCTCTCTAATGTACTGATTGTACCAGGCCATTAGCGGCTGAGGATTATACAAACATTACAATGTTGTAGCGTGAGACATCTTGATTTGTCAGTTTGAGTAAAGGTGGCGGAGCGCAGCTCCAAAACAACTTGGAGACTGTAGAATGCTGTGATTAAGAATTGTACGGCGAAAAAGGCATATCGTGTTCAACGCCATCAAGATCTGCGCCTCCGCTGTTGATGTTCAGTCTACAAAATCAGACCGTTGTTAGTCCGTTTTCACTCTGTCACTTGGCCCGGGCATTTTCGGGCGAGTCCAGGTCTGGGGGAGTCATTTCGCTCCCTCCCCCCTCTCCTGAATATTTTTCTTATCCCTCTGGGTAGGAAGCTGAAACTTTTCATACCGGTACTATACCCATAGGTCACCAAAAAATCCAAGTTGACCATATCATGGCGTCACAGTGCCGTCATTTTCACAAAAGTGATTTGTTGTGTTTTCTTCGCGAAAAAATGCATAATAATTTATTAAATAATAATCCGATGTGAAATAAAATAATTTCTACGTACTTTTCCTAGCAGTAAAGCAGGAATTCTGAATAAAAATGACAATCCTCGGCTGGTGACCCACCCATTTCATCGACCACCTGAGCGGTACGACACCATCCTGACGCTTAACCTCCACCAAGAGGGAATCATCGGCATCTCTCTTGCATCTTCAACATGAACTGGTATGACCAGTCCAACAGTTACCAGCAATGTCAAAAAGTGCGTAAGCACCTCCCAGACTTATGATGTCACAATGAAGTCATTGAGGGCATCATCAAACGGAATACCCAGGCATCTTCCACAGCACACCTTGAAGAACTAGCCTATGAAGGAACCGATGTCGCGTGCAACAATGATATTCCCCGTATAACACGGTGTCGGACTTAAATTCATCCTGGAACCCATGGATTCGACGTCCACTAAACTCAATTGAACCGACGTCATATACACTTGAGAGTGATTCTAATCTCAGTGTCTTGCGTGTCGTGTTCAAACACATGTTATTTATAAGGCAAAATTTTAGAGCCCGGCAGTTTTTACTACTCTACAGATCACGTTTACCTCCCCACAAGAACTTTTCCCCTCAATATACTGTATAGAAAGCGAATGACAAAACCAAAATCTCCGTAAAATGCTCTTCTAGTCTACACTGAAAATATTACATATTATTCAATTCACTTGCTATAGGCTTGTTGTTCACAAAATGGTCCGGTCTTTTCAGACAACGTTCACCATGTTCACCATGTTCACCGTATGGTCATTCACGGTAACCATGGCGAGCACGAGACATTATAGGTCAGGATTAAACTGCCAGCTCTGTCATCCCCTTACCCAGTATTTCTTCGTAATACTTTAGAAAGGAGGCAATCTTAATAAATTAATATCCTATCAATGCTCCCCAATCGTACATGTCGCTTTATAGGATCTTACCTTGTATTTCAATTGAATTGGTGTTCTGAGCGCCCATACCATGGATATTTAATAGCGTTATGACATCATGATAGCATCTGGATTCATCCATTTGCAGTCGGGGAGGGGAGATAGGTTCACTGCGTCCATTTACCCCACAATGGTGCCACAATGTCGCGACCGCGGCAACATCCGGCTAATTCGGTTGAGCCACCCAAAAATTCTTTGTCATAAATTTTTCCTTCAAAGCACTATGAAGCGTTCTCAGGAATGTTTAACACTCGAGTTACTGCAAGCCTGTTAGATCCTACAAGCGACATATCCAAATGGGAAGCAGATAGGATTTAATTTTAATTAGATTGGAAAGGAGTCCTGTCGATAAATTTCGTGGAGCTAACCTAGAAATCCAGACAGCCATTAATATTTGATTCGGACTTACGCTATGTTCAATTTAGCTAGGGCGGATATGTTCAAAGACAGTGCCAACCTTCCCAGATTAAAGCCGAGGTAACGGTTTCATGATCTGCACACGTTCTCCCTCGTCGAGCAAAAGGACGCCGACATGCACACGCGCCTAAAGCGTGCACTACTTTCAGAGTTTTATCTCTGTGGCTCTCTGCACCTGTGAAACTGATTATTGACAGGTGTCCCATAACTGCAAAGTGCAGCTGACGTTGACAAATTATGTCCGTCTAGGTTATGATCAGTCAGAACCGAAACTCTGGTTTCTTTTATTTTAACATAGTACACTATTTTATTTTCTCTGTGATGTGATAAACCCTCTGAATGACAGGTCCATTTGGCTTTTTAAATGCCGACTTTGTGCTTGAACCCAGATAAATTATATCGGATTGTCCTACCTTTGGGTATTTTAATCACATCGTGCAATAACTGAATGAATATAGAAGTCAACTGTGTCCACATCCTAACAAAAGACAAGATAGAAGTAATATATTTAAAAAATATATTTGTATTTATTAGTGTTATTTATTGGTGTTACATGATACAAGTGTATCCATTCAGAATATGTCGCCAAATGAACTCAAGTATTGAAGGGCTGCTAGTTAGATTTGAAGTCTCAAACACTGTACTCCACAAAATCTTGTCAACACCTGCATATAGTAGATTTTTAACTTATGGAATTGTGCCATTGCTTTTACATACTTAATATACAGTAAAATTATGTTACCAATGCCATCCCATCATAAAAGCAGCTTTGTTTGATCACATTCAAAATACTATTTCCACGTAAATTTGTGTGATGAAATCTGCATTGTCCCAAATGTTAAATCATCAACCTGTGTCCATGACCCTTTAACCACCAAAACTATTGGATTCACTGGAGGGCAAAGCCGTGAAATATTATATACTCATAGCACCCATAGAAGAATAGAACACAAGAAGAATAAAACAATAAAACTTAAACACACACAAGTACAAAAATACAAGCAAAAACTGTAACTTGTTATATGCCAGCTATGATATGTGTTAAATACATACATGTATAATAATATTAAACATGTTCAACAACTTTCATCAAATTGCATAAAGATTTCAACTATATATATATTATTTAGAATATAACATGATGTAGCACCAAAAAGGTGCATTGACCCCTCAGATTATGCTTGTATATGACAACATGACAATGTAGTACGCATGAAGCAAGTGAGTTGTTCAAGAAGTGCTAACCCCGAACAGAATGATGCAATACCTGTGGGCAGACATAGGTATAAAAGTGCAATAGTTGTGGCACAAATGATTAGAATGGGGAAAAGGACTGTACCATGCTCGCCTGCAAGATACTAAGCATGTTCCGTATAGCTTTCGAAGTTGTTCATCAAACAGTAACCAGGACACGGACCCAACAAGAAATTCTTGACGAACAGGATAATGGGCCATAACTCAGTGGGATATCATCGAAACAGCCAAACAAACCGTATTAGAGCCACAGTTGCCTGGCCTGTAGGATATTGGATGGTCGATGTCTACGTATAATTATTTCCAATAAATTATGAAAATTAATAAATATTTAAAAAAAAATTAAATCGATTTTTTTTTTAAAATATTTTTTCTAAGTGTATTTCTCTTTCATCTTTGGCTCATTTAAAGTCAATCCCTATAATGTCAAGCCGAGTTACTACAGTTTTTAATTATCTACCATACCCTGCCCTCTATGACATAGAAACTCTCTTATTCTATGTCATGGAGGGCAGGGTATGGTAGATAATTATAAAGGTACAAGGTAATGCTGAGCGTAAGCGAGGGAGCAACAAGTTCCATTTTTGAAGTCTTAGGTATGACCCGGCCTGGGATCGAACCCAGTACATACCGCTTACGAGGCCGACGCTCTAACCATTAGACCACCGCAGTGGTTTATTGGAAATGATTATACGTAGACATCGACCATCCAATATCCTACAGGCCAGGCAACTGTGATTAGAGCACATCTGCAAGAGTTTCGGTAACCGTGATATGGACCGGACAAGAAATTTCTAACGAACTGGATAAAAGTCCATAAGTCTATGAGAAATCATATAAGGGCTCCAAAAGACTGACAGTGCACACTGGCAAGGTACTATCAGCATCTTCCATGTACGTTTTGGAGCTGTCCATCAAATATTAACCGAGATATCAACTGGACGAGAAATTGTTGCGAACGGACGACAAATGAACATAACTCTGCGGGAATTCATGGAAATGGATAATAAATCGGACAGTGCACATCGGCAATATACTAAGCATCTTCCATGTCAGTTTAGATGGTTTCCATCAAATAGTATTACCTAATCTCAGTAAACTCAGATATAATATCACGGAATATTATATCTGAATTCAGCCCTATATAAATCCAATGCGAATCTGAAACTACATTTGTTAGCCAATCAGGTGGCTAGCTTATTGAAATCACGCCCACAGTAATTTCACACGATAACACGTGGACTTTTATATATAAACATTATCGGAAAACAGTATCCAAATATGGCATCATTTCCAGACAGTGTGAATGTAAACCGGAGTTTACTCCCACCGAAAAGTCTGGCTTTGTTAGGGAGTAGAAAATATCAAAAGATTGTGCCGCGCGAAGATGTTAATCTCCGTGAAGTAAACGTCAATCATTGTCAGAGAGAAAGTCAAAAATTGTCGTGATTGGCTTATTGTGGGATCTCGCAGAATATCGGCGAACATTTCGAACGAAGTTTTCATAGCGTTACGTCTAGATGGTAATCCCCTGATTTACCATCTTGGTTTACCTAGATTGAGTATTACCAAGATATGATCCCGACAAGGAATAATTGACTGCCGGTATAAAGGATCTAACTGTGCAAAATCATCGAAATGTGTAAAAAAAAAAAAAAAAAAAAAAAGACAGTGCACATCTGCAAGGTAATGAGCATCTGCCATGTCTGTTTCAAAGTTGTCCATTCAATAGTAACAGAGATATGGTCCAGACAAGAAATTATCGGGTGACGGGATAAAGGGTCAGAACTCTGTTCGAAATAATCGAACTGCGAAAAAAACCCACCTCACAGAGCAAATCGGTAAGGTACTTACATCACCAAAAAATAGAAGTCACAACTTGCGAAAACCTCATCGATGGTCTCACATAATTTTCAGAACGTAATGACGTTATAGTGGTTCTCATGCACTCATTCATCCGACGTGGCATGGCGTCATGTAAAATGATACATTCACTAATGAAACCTCTTATAAGTGGATAACTTTAATATTGTTATTGGTACCATTTAGCAAAATTATCCGCCCCAGAATCATAACAGTTATAACAGCTGGGTTAAGCGAGTACCACCTTGCTTGTTGCTGTAGGCCAGAATTGTTATATTGTTCATCACTGAGGTAACAATGTCTAAACGACTCGATTGAGGGGTATAACACTCAGTAGCTTCTCTGCAAGAGTCAAAGAGCCAGATATTGATTTGCAATCGAGATGGGTCCCCCTCCCCCATCCCCAAACGAAGCATCCATGAACAGATATTGTGTAGGACGAAACGGAAGGAGGGTTCCACCAGGCACCACATTGGGGAGTCTAGCCACCAGAGTAGGAGACGTTTGACATGCTTTGTGACGGGAATCAAGGATTCCGTTGCCTGTTTACCCAAAACTGGTTGAGGTAAACCATGCAGCCTAGGGTGACATCCTGGACCGAAGTCACAAAACGTAAGATGGCCGCACTGTAGCATGCTCTGAAAGGGGTACTGCAGAAATGCTTGGATTTGAGCAGTATCTTCCGACAACGGTTTTCCAGAGGGTTTCGTAGCCTACGCAAAGGAAAACACGTGGTTGAACCGGTACACAGCCAAATTTTCACATGTTGGTACCGTGTGGTAACTGATTGGTAACCACAACGAAGGGCCCGGAACGGTACACCTCAGTACAGTACCAGTCAGTACTGACCCGTATCCACTCAGTAACTGGTCCTGATTGGATACCGTACAGTACCACACGGAACAGAAATGAACAGTACTGCCTGGTAACTGAACAGTAACCAACCTGTTATTGTGCAGTACTGGTCAGTTACCACTTGGAACCAGGCTGTTGCTAACTCATCTGTACTGCTCAGTTCAGTTATGACTGTGATTATCACACAGGAACTGTTCAGTTACAGCTCAGTACCTACATGTATGGTGGGCTTTTCCATGCAGTACCATTCAGTAGTGTACAGCTCAGTACATGTCTGTGAAAAATTGCCTGTGTACCAGCTCGAATTTGTGTTTGTGAAGAAGGAAACCCAAAGCAATGAGGATATGGTAGACAAAGTCCGTGTCAAGATAAATCTGTTTCCTGCACATGTTGCAGATGAGACAGTCATCCAAGTAAAAGTAGTACTTCAAGTCTCTGTTGCGCAGAAAACTGGGCACTGGCTGGAACACTTTGAAGAAAACCCCGGGGAAAGTGGATAGGCCAAACAGAAGCATCTAAATTTGATACTTGCGGGAGGCCTCCAGGGCCAAAGAATTCATCCACGCTCCCTTCACCAAAGCTAGCTTCAAGGACCAGAAGGACTCCATACAGAAGTGCGGAGGTGGCTCCAAGACGTCCTTGCTGAATTTGTGCAGGTTTATGACCATGCGCATCTCCGAGGTGTCCTTCCTCAGAACGAGACAAAACAGAGAGTAGAATCCGTGGGTAAGGTTCATCGATGGCAATTCTATGGACGTATATCTGTACTAGTTTGTCCACAGCAGCTTGAATTTCCCTCAGATGTTCCAGTGGAATAGGCTTTTTATAGTGGACGTTTTCTTCTTTCCTGACTGGTTATGGCCTTGCTGTTCCCTCTTTGGACCAGAAAATAAAGTCGAATAGTCTCCATCGGTCTCTTTCCAGATGCCGAACTAGAGGCCTGACTCCTCAGTTGGCTGTCTGTTTTAGCCTGTGACATAACAGCGATGAAGGACGGGCATACATCGCTGAAGAACCTGGACAATGATGGGAACTGTTCCCGAAGGGTGCTCCTCAATTTATTCGTGGTAGGTATAATGTAGTAACCACAACATATAGGATATCTTTCATTTGAGCACCAATATTGCCGCTGAGAATGCGGTCTGGGCCAGGTAATCGCAATTTGCATGGGAAGTCAGATGTTCAGGTCCCTCTCGAAGTGGACTGCCAGAGGGGAGGCAGACTGTGTACATCTAGAATGGCCCCGAGGAACCAATTCAGATGCGATGCTATTGCAACCACCTGTCTTGAGGCATCCTCCAGGATGAACATTTGACTTTTCATCAAAGGAAGTTCAACTTCAGCCAGAATCTTGTCCTTACAGTGTTAGCTAATGTCTTGAACCACATCTGCCACTTCGAAGGCGAAGTCCGATCCCTGGATCTGGTAATATCTGGATCCTGGTCTGGCTACCGAAAATGGAGCAGATTGTTGGGATAGTCGGAATAGGGCAACAGTGGCTGATCTACATGTAGCTAACCTCTCCTGCTGTGTCTTAGGGAGCTTCTTGAAATTAGGGCATGCTAGGAACTAGCATACGGCATTCCAAACAGAGTGGCATGGTGCGCCGGTTTGGAACTCCTAGGAACTCCATGGCATCATTTTTGGAACTCGGCAGACAAAGGATGGCTTTTGTCGTATCATGCAATGGCATGGAGGGAATGGCATATGTCATTCCAATTGGAACTCCTGTACATCCAGATGAGAACACCAAACTGGGTATGGTGTATCCCATTTGGATAACCGGCATATGCCATTCCTACAAAGGAACTCGTGCCCTAATTTCAAGAAGCTCCCTTAGTCCTACACAAGTCAAGCCGAAGACGACAATCAAGTTGTGAATTTCAGTTGAAGTCAGAAGTGATGTTATAAATGTAGTATTAATCATAAAATGCACTGGAGGAGGTTTTCGAGGCATCTCAGGGTAATTTCCTAAAAAGTCCGTCCAGCATCTCGGCATACCGCTTATTTTCTTTCGAGTCTTCCTCTGCTCTGAAATAAGCATCACTTGTACCGGTTAAAGGTGCATAAATTGAATGAGGTGATCCGCAGAGGCAGACAAATCCAAGGGACTACAAGGCAGGACCATAACCAGAAGTTGCTGATGAACAGTACACGGAAGTGCTCTTGTCACACCTGGAACCAACAACTGTCTATAATAATCCAACTCCACTGATTGCTGTTCCACTCTAGTAAGTATGTCAGCAATGATGGTATGAAATACTACATACTGGTGTGGCTAAAGTTGTACCCGCTGTGGAGGATACACCATCTGAACGAGCACACATGGCGGACAGGGAAGTGGGCCTCTCGGGCAGGCGACTCGGACCGGAACTGGAAGTAGAGCTGGCATGGCAGATCGTTGAAAGCATAAATGCACAGGGGTTGAAATGTTCACCAAATAGTTACAGAACATTTGTCAAGAATTGTCTGGCATATAATTAAAATACATGTGAACTGACCGAAAACCTGTCGGACAGTGCCAATCATCTGCCGAACATGTTCTGCAAATACATGTAGATGGCAATTTCGACCCCTGAAGCAAGACAGTCACAATAGCAGACGAATGAATATAACCATGAGCCATATGAGGATGAATAAAGTATGCATGAACATCCATAACATCTGTTGCATGCCCTGAACTCATAAATTCAACTTCAGACAGTTGTTAAACCTGGTATCTCAAATCAGAAGTGACATCATGAACCGGATGCTGTAGACCTCCCACAGGGTTTGAATACGTCTGAGGTTGGTTCATCATCATCTGAACAAACTCGCAGTGTCCAGAAATTAGTGATGGTGAAGGAAGACAGGTTTCATTGGGACTGAGAAGTAAGCACATCACAGACACACGGGAGGTGAGCAGGTCATCATGTTATAGACTATAACATTATCTACCGAATCAGAAACCCGCTCTGGCCTGGACCTGCTGCAGAATTAGATTCTGAGAGTTCCATGAGATATTAGAATATCCATTTCCACTACCAGTAGGAGTCTTCAGGGAACCCTCCTCGGTTTCCATGGGAGACATGGGAAGCCCGACTTCAACCACTACATTGCTTGATTTGCCGGTCATTTGGTCCTGTAATACGCATACCACGGTAACAGGTAGCTCCTTTTTACCTGTGGAAAGATCTGCAACAAAAGCTTGATGAAAATTTGGGCAGTGGCTCGTCGTACGAGTCATTAAAGACACAAATTGCTGACCAGAACTATAGAAAGAGGCAGATCTCATGGTATCTGTAAAGCCAAAGGCGCGATGGAGCTGAAGAGGTGTCCACTGCAACTTAGGGTCATACCAACTGAGTAAAGGAACTGATTAGATATGAATGAAAGACATCATTAGGCCACAAACATGACATAATACACTCTGGGCATTTTGTATACTGATCATAAAGATAATCACATCATCATCATGTTGGGCAAGCAGTGTGGGGATCTGACACTGGCTTTGACTGGCCACATATTGAGCAATATATTGATGACATCGTAATAGAGATATACAAGTATACTTTCCAAAGGCCCGTAGCTTGAATCTAGATGACTTATAGTAATCCTGCTTGGATAAGCACAACAAAACTTCTATAAACATGGAGCTCTGAGTAGACACTGCTATCCAGGGTTCCCAGCTTTTCCCTGATTAATTTCCCAAATTCCTAGAGAAATATTTCCCTCATGACAGGGTTGCAACAATTAGAACAATAAGATACATAGGCAAATTGCACAAATGCACACAATGGCCTCCCTTCTCCCCTTACATCCATCAATTTCTCACAATATGTATGCAATTACCTATACAAACATTAAGTGTACACTAATAATACAAGAACATTTTAACACACTATAAAATGTTCGACTCTTTGCTGTGAGGTCCAAATATTTTGTTTAGATAGTTGAATAACAGACCAAACTGTCTTTTCATGCTTTACATCTGTCCCAGCTTTCCTATGAATGTTTCTGAAGTCACATTGCATGCAGTTAGGAAAGAATTAGTCCTGATAAGAGTTCAAGCTATGCTAGGTAAACCCTTCATGAGGTGTTAAGAAGGAAAATATGCATCCCTGGTGTGCACTAAAAAGCCAACATAGCCAGCCACATGTGACTCCTCTCTTCCTACTCAATTTCCCCGAGTTTTCTCTGATGTTGGATATTTTTCCAGATTACCTGAGTTTCCCCTGACTGGAAAATCATTTTCCCTCATCTCCCTGAGTGGCTGGGAACCCTGCCTACCTTGCACAAAGAGAGAAGTTTGCTGAATGATAGGATTGGTGCATTGGCAGTGAGACAACTAGTGGAATATAGTAAATCTTTCGTTATCTTTGTTTTAAGTGCAAGACGCTTAGGCAATGGTCTGTGAAGTTCAGTTTTTCAGCGTAAAAATAAAGAAATCTCCAATGTGTCCTGTTCACATTTTCTCTTGAAACATTGAAATACAAATTCAGCCTCTGTGTTTAAAATGGGTCGGTCAGTTGCATACAAGAAATGGAGGGGCATGTTGACTGAAATACTGATCAATGAAATACATATATTAATAATGATTAAATCACCTATCAACTTGCTGAATAAGCTAATATGTTTGACCAATGAATAAACTATTTTACTTTGACAATCATAAACCTGATTGATCAACAAGATATCACATGTTTATTCAGAGTAAGTTAATTTGATTGGGATGAAATACCGCCCACACAAAAAGATTTCAAACATTTCAAAACAACACTAAGTATATAATTTGCCAATTATCAGCATTATAAAAATAAAGTAACAATTATTTGGTCAATAAAAACAAATATTTTGATATGAATGGAAAAGTTCTGACAATCAAAGTAAGCAAATTGATTTGATAACTATTAATGAAACAAACAATCTCTAAGTACATATAAAAGATGTAAATCTTAAAAAATATAACACACACAATGGAAATACATGTAGTTCACAGATGTATATACATAGCAAAATTGATTTGCAGAAGATGTAAACAAGCATATATTTTCTGACAGAAAGATAGAGCATCTTCATATATCATAGGGCCTAAATTATTCATCCGGAATACGACAGATGTAACATTGGAATAATTTAAAAGAATTGTTAACCAATGGCAGGGTCCAACATTCAAGTGCTCTCTTTGTTCTGCCTTCTTGAGCCGTCACGTGGATACCAGAAAAGTGATATTTTCTTCAAAATTTTAGTTTTTCTGCATGGGAAAGTGGGTAAAACCTATTTTATTTCATATCAGATTATTATTTTCTAATTTATCATGCAGTTTTTGCAAACAAAAAACAAAAATAATTTTTTTTCGAAAATCATGACCTAAAAATCATCAAAAAATCGTTGAAAATGATGTCACTGTGACGTCATGGTGGTGGTCATCTTGGATTTTTTTACATTTTCTTGTAGAACTTGACTCAAAGATATAGTGTTGTAAGTTTCAGCCCTCTAGCGATAGTGAAAATATATGGGGGAGGCACCACTCCCCGGCTGCGGTACACCCCAAATCACCCAGGCCAGATAGGGTTAAATGTATTTTAATGCCAGCTGTATATGTTCTATCTGTCCAATGGTGATCTAATAGCTTTGAGCTAATGTTTCCTGTTCCTTGACATATCGCCAATAAATAAATTTTGTATTCTATTGTAACTATAAACAAAGGCAGGTGTTCACAAGACAAGGCTGGGTATGATGACCCCTGCTTGACCGACAACCACCTCATTTGTATCCATTCATTGGTTGCCCACCTCTAACATTTTGTCGGCAAACAATAGCAATGTGTTCAACCAAGCAAACATTTTGGGGGCAAAATTTCAACACTTGATTGGCCTAGACATGTCTTGACATGGTTTGACATGTCTTGACATGGTTTGACAACAGCTTTACAAACACCTATATTTTGAGGAGTAGTGGAGAAAACACTCCGCTGTTGGACAGTACAGCAAATCAGATATGTAAAGATTTTATAGATAAGCGATATTGTTGACCCAATGTACGGTATGGTATAGTTACACTGCTGATTGAGAGTAGTTTCAGTTTATTGGCATAAGAATCAGCATAGCGGTTTTTCATCTTAGCGCAAATAATATACATGTATACATCAAGGGGGTAAAACAAAAGATAGTTAAAAACAACAAAATATGGATAAAAACAAATGAAAACATCACATACTATTATTGCACTGGTTATGATACAGTATATGCATCACTAAGATATTAAAACGATTCCACGTGACTTAAAATATGTTTTTTACAATGTCGTTTAAAAGTTTGAATTGTTCCACAGCTCTGGGTCTCATTTGGAAGGCTGTTCCAACACAACGCCCGAAGATGAGCCAATGAATTTTTAAAACAATTCCCTCGAAAGATATATAGGCCATTTACAGCATTTCTGGTGTTATGAGGGTGAACATCCGAGGCATGTTTGAAGCAATTTTGTAAGTGAACAGGCATTTCTTTGTTCCGAAACAAAGGCCTACAGCTAAAGTCAGATTTGTGAAAATGTTAGGCGAGGCGAGGAGGGAAGTTATCTCGTCCCGTATAATGGTAATTTGACGGGGGTCTCGAGGTAACGGGGTCACCAGTGGGGTCCCTGTCAGCGGAGGTGAACGGTTTGGAGCGCGCCATTCCATTCGATAACCTTCCGCGACAATCTGCCTTACTAGGCTGTCTGCGCTGTATAGATTCCACCAAGAGGTGAAATGCGCGAGATGGCCTCCGACAGGCAGTTCCGGACGCCGACACAGAAGTGTCGAGTCCGGTGGGTCCCCCCCCCCCCAACTCGCGCTGAGCTTGAGGTTGGTGTCCTGGGCAGTGGGGGAGCGCACACTGGCATGTCAGGTGCGCTTCCCACCCTTACCAGCGGGCTTAGAAGGGTTGTTAAGACCCTTTCTTGCCCTTCCCCTTGCCACGGTAGCCTCTTCTGGCTTTCTTGGGCTTCGAAGAGCCGGAGAAAGTATCAGCGGGCTTGGAAACGCTGGCTTTGCGTTTCCCCTTAGCAAGGGTCTGGTGTTGTTTGACCATGGACTCAAGTTCCTGAGAGTCAATATGACCCTCAGCAGCGTAGGCTTTGAGTCCATCGGAGAACAGCTCATCATTACCGAGAGGTAAGTTGATGAGGTTCTGCGCATGGTCTTTTGAGCCCAGTCGAGACTCAGCCAGGAAGAGTCTCCGTCGGGCAATCTGCACTCTGGCTATCACCCTCGTCAGAAGGTCCAACCCCGTTGCAGTAGCCAACTGCATACAGTGGTAGAAATCTGTGGGTGCTTGAGGAACCGATAGCGGTTCTCCAACGCCAGCCGGAAGCACCACGGGTTTCGGAATCGCTTCCGCATCCATGGACTGCAACCAGGACACTGTATCATCAGCCGTACGCTGCAGGGCAGCTACGTGCGATGCGTGTGACATGCGCAGAAGGTGGCTAAAGGTTCGTAACCCGGCCCGGGCCGAACACTCTGCCGCCTTGAGCTCTTCCTCAACTGACCGACGCAACATATCATTTGGATGTAGATCCTCCCGATGTTGCTTACCTGTCAGGAACAAAGGCGGACTGCCGTCCAACCTTCGAAGCCGATTCCGTCCGCTTGACTTCGGACGGAGGGCCTCTGAAGAGCTCAGTGAACCCGGATGGAGCCGTACGCAGGGAACGCTTACCCTTTCCCTGCGGCCTCACTGAAAGCGCATCGAAAGCCTGATCCACGAATGGATATAGCACTAACGAGGATAGCTCCGGCCGGCGAGCCGGCGGCTGACCTGTTAGCGATCGCTTAACGGGTTCTTCCTGCTTAGTGTTCGTAGGGACACCGCACACTTCAGCAGCATACGCTAGCGACCTAGTCCAAGAGGACATATGGCCGAGCGTAAGGAGCTGTGGGCCTCCCGGCATCTTCTGTTGAGCGGCAGCCCGCAGAAGAGCCGCATCGATGGTATCATCGATGGTACCCACTTGCTCCTGGTTCAAGTCAACGTGAGGGACGGAGTCCTCTCCGGGCATTGAACCGACCTCCATATCCGTATCTTCAAGCAACTGATCATCAATAGAGCCGATGACGGAGCCGGATGAAGATCCTAGGTCACCCGTGGGGCATGACCAAGAGGATTGGATATGCTCCCCGCTCAACGGGTAACCGTCACGGCCGAGGCCGGATGTTCCCGGTTGAACAGGGTCATGATCACGAGCACGGGCTAGCAACCCGGCATCGGAGTGATCACGGCCACCGTACGACGCCACAACACGAACCGAGCGGTTCGTGTCGGCCGGAGATTGCTCGACCTCAATCTCGGCTAGGCTGGTGGACTTGGCCATCCCGTGGAGCACAGTTGTGTTCCGACCCATACCATCTCCCGTTGGACCCCGAGAGGGATCGGACGGTATCTCACTAGCGACTCGAGTCGTAGGAGTACTCGATGGTTTGGGTGGAACTACAAGAGTCTCAGACGGGCCGCGCAAAGTCTTGGCTCGCACCTTCGACTTGCGCGCCCTGCGTTTCTTGGTCGAAGAAGAAGCAGGGGGCTTTCCCAATGCGGCGCTCCCTATACGGGGGACCACGAACACCGGTGTGCCTGTTTCGCTGGCAGCCGTCGCGGCCTGGGACAGGCCCAGAGCACAATAAAGCTCCGCAAAACGTGCATCAAGCTCCGCTTCGGGTATAAACCTTCCTACGGGTTGGGATACCGCAGGAAGACCCGAATCGGAGGCAGCCGGGTTCACGGCCGGTAGTGCCGCCACGGACCATGAACGTACTAACAGCCAGCGCTGAAAGACATCCTCCGGCCAGGCAGAACATACCTCGCACCTATTCCCTTCCGTGCATAGCAACCGGACGGGGACGCTTTTCCAGATTTATCCGAGTCAGACATAATTCTGAAAATATATAGATACGATTATATTAGTGCCAATAATCATATCATAAAGAGCATTAAACTTCTCACAGTGCCAGCTCTGCGCTTATAGAACGATCCCGCACAGGTGTAGTCCTCTCATAGTGTACTACGGACCTCATATATAATTATACCGCCACAGCATCATAGATGCCACTATGTGTACAGAAACGAGCTCAATCAAAGAAAGTCTCAGTTTCTAGGTATTATTATAAGAGATGGACCCCATCGTAACTGTCCATTCGTAAAAATCAAGCGTACAACACCGTAATGCGCAACAATGAATAGTGATTCACTGTATAGGTATCAGTATAGCCTCACTTGTACTGAAATACCTTTGCAGCACTACATGTTGAACTACTATACATGTGCAAACGTATAGTTGATAATTACGGTACACCTATATACATCAACTGTAAATAGTACTGGAGCGAAAGAATGTTTGGAACGTGCAACATTCTAGTCAGTATTTTATTCCCATAACATGCCAAAAAATACTTCGCATCGTTCTACTAATATAGAGACAACAATGTGCTATTGTTGTGATTACACCTTTCTCTGAAACGTAAATCCTAAGTGCGAATATCAGTACAGAGATCAAGCTATTAGAATAGCTGTTCTACATGTACATGCTTTGTCTTGCCAAGGTATATCCAACTACCTATAGAAATTCGCACAAAGAGTTCACAGTAACAAAGAGGCTACGTAACTTCTCCAGCAAAGGACTCTGTGACCCCGACACACTATGAGAAAGTACATAAATGTAAAAACTCACGGACCAATATGGGAGGCTTGAGAGCACGAGTAAATCCAATGAATGTATATGAATCTCCTTAGTTGAGGAGCACAGTAAATTCACGTGTGGGTTTGATCGTGCTAGAAATCAAACTGAGGAGTTGAGTTTTTGGCGGGAACTTAAGCGGTCAAGGTCGCCGGAGTTGATGGAGGCCCTGGAGGGGGGTGTCCGTTTTTTCTGGCATTTGGTATAAGAGGTTTAGAATCTACCCAACAGTATTGCATAATATTAAATATTATGCACAAGGTAAGTATAAGGTGTCTTGATATAAAAAGGTGCTGTTGACACACTGTATGGTATCTCATAACTATGTGACAAATGGTTTTTTTATAAACCAAGTTTGATCGGACCGAATAGGTGCCCCAGTTAAATTTTGATGTTTGAGTTCCGAAACAAAGGAGAAAAGTCATACGGGAGTCCATCCAAGTATTGACCGAGCTCAACATTCCTTAACTTCGGTGATTTGACGAAAGCCGGGGTGCCCAACGTGATACGCCATACAGCCTGCAATAGATTGCCTATCAGGTCCTTTGTCACCATTGCACTGAATCAAACAAATCTGCACTTCCCGGTGGTGGATATATTTCAGGGTCCAAGGAAGGAATCAAAGATAACAACAGGGTGGAGTTAAGAGGCCAGGGATCAGAACATACATCCACTCTTTGTCCAGCAGAATCGCATGAAGAGTATCAGGAGACTTGAAGAGCTGTGGCATTCAGGACCGCTGCCAAAGCCAGAGTACCCAGACACTGGAATTGTGGGCTATCTTCCTGAATGTCTGCTCGCCCACCTGAAATTGAAATGTCCACATCCCATATCATCATTGTTGGCCTATGGGATTGATCCCATTGCATGATGATGTTTCAAGGCTATGGGCATTCAGACTAGGCCTGAAGCACCCACATCCACAGGTGGTGATACCGGATATCATTCAGTCACAACCTTTACTTTACAAATGTTCCATCCATAACACCAGTGGACTGTCAAATGACTTTTCTCCTTTGCTTCGGAACTCAAACATTAAAATTTAATCTTTTAGGGTGACCTCGCTGAGGGGCATCTATTCCATCAGATCATTCTTGGTTTATGGATTGATTTACCATAACTGGACTGTGGCAACTCATTGTCGGCACATCCCATTCAGAGATAGGTAACTTAGGTGAGACAATAAAGTTTGGTTTAATTTTATTGTGTCATACATCAGTTTTAGTGTTTGTTTATCTGCAGTTGAACTCATGAATCAACCAATAAAAAGCATGTCTTATATTGGCGCCCAATGCGAAACAACCACTTTCCATTAGTAAACGTACAGAGACATGCCTCTGAGAGTTTATAAGCAAATAAGTATTCCCAATAAATCATAGATGAATACTCTGTTAAATCATAGATGAATACTCTGTTAAATCATAGATGAAAGATGAATACTCTGTTAAATCATAGATGAATACTCTGAAAATATGATTCACTAAAGCCACAAACCATGTCTCTTGTTTCTGGTTGAAGTCCACCAGAAATAACAGCGTGTGAAATATTTGTTCTGGTCCAAGGGAACCCTGATATAGGACAGTGATACAAACACTTGTTGCAGTCAAATCTTGTACCGTGCGTATTCAAAAACATATTCAAAAACCAAGAAATCTCTGTGAGCTTGAGGAAAGTCTTGCCAGCACATTGATTTGTTTTTATTTGTGAAGTGCAAACTTGTTCATGCAGGCCTATGCATGAGGCAAGTCCAACTCGAGATTAAAATGACACTAAGGTTTGGTATATCAGGTCAAATTCTGACGCGCTAATTAACAGAGAGACTTTCCTCTATCCATGTTGAGTATGTGACGACCTTTGAGAAGCGGTTTGGTAGAACGGATGGTCTTCCAGGGCTTGACCGGGGACAGCCTGTTTGACCACCACTCAATAGTCCAGCTAGGATCCAATGTCCAGTGTGGTCCAGACACATCAACGGACCTCCGCTATCACCCTACAATCAGAAACATTTGAACACTGTCATGCAGGAGACTTATGTACATAATCTCGATACTTTAATAAGCCACAGAGTTGAATTTAACGTTGCGTTCATCAGTATTTAAGCTACATTAGTGACAAATAGTCACAATGAACAAGTTACTCTATGAGACATGTCTGTAATACAGAAACAACCAATAAATGTACAGCAAAGTCATTATAGCATATTATGCATGATTACCCAGAAAGCCACTGAACAGACATGTCTTAAAGTGTAAACGTGGCACTTGTGTAAGTTTACGCCATATTCAAGATAACAATGTGAATAGCAAAACGTATAGTAAAGTTTCCCCTCAACAGTTCACTCGTATTCTATCTTAGAAAATTCAAAGGCAGATTTCTACAGTGGGAGAGAAATTTACGCTGCCTCTTTTGATGTCAGAGATGACGTTAATGACAGACGTCATACTTCAAGCGTCCTGCACCGTCTGCGGCATGTCGCAGCAATGCAGAGAATGGAACAGTTTAGTAACAATGTTCGTTGTGACATGGTTTATCGTCGGATAGTAACAAGTTCTGACATGCTTGTGGTGCTGTGCAATATAACAACATTGAAATTGTTCAAAATAGGAGACGTAAAACAAGAGACAAGGTATAAATTCTATAATTTGGAAGATTATCTTGGATATGACGTAAACTTGCAAAAGTACCACAGTTACACTTTAAGGTACCAAGACAACTATAGAGATAAGATTATGTATATTGTAGTTTGTCAGTTTTTGCTTTATTTAATTGCAGTGAACATAATTTCTGAAAGCTGTTTGAATGTACCCCCCTGACCTCTTGCCTTATTAAGGGGAGGGGGGTATATGCAAAAATGACCTGAATATGATATACTACACAGCTCCCAATTCATAGTACAGGATCACTACCAGGCAGCCAGTCTGAAAGCATACATTGAATTAATCTCCCTAGAATAATCCGTGGCGTGTCCTACTCCTCCTCCTCCTCCTCCACTTTACTCACTGCACAGCGGGTCGCATAGGTGTGGCGTGGGATAGGGTGGGGCGAGAGACCTGGAGTTTTCGCTACCTGAGATTCCATGGGCCAGGCTTGCACCCTACAGTAGAATGGGTCGACTGCGCATGCGCGATAAGTAGTAGTATAGAAAGGGCACGCGATCTCCCTATCTCTATAGGTGTGGTGCAGGATAGGGTGGGCCGAGAGACCTGGGGTTTTCGCTACCTGAGATTCCATGGGCCAGGCTTAATTGTACCCTACAGTAGAATGGGTCGACTGCGCATGCACGATGAGTAGTGCGCGATGAGTAGTATAGAAAGGGCACATGAACTCTCTATCCCTATAAACTAACCCATGGGGGTGAATGAACCCATGGGGGTAAATCATGAGCCATGGGGGTGAAATTCGTGGTGTATGAGGGTCGGCTCATGTGGGTTTCACCTCTTAAGGGTCGGCTCATGTGGGTTTCACTCCTTAATCCGTGGCGTATGAGGGTCGGCTCAGATCCCCTGGGGTGGGGACATGCCCCTGAGGGCAGTGGGTGGGTTCAATGAAAGCTCGTACTATTAACTCTCCTGACATGGCCCTCTAGTTGAAGGTCAACTCAAACGATCTGAGGTCAAAAATATAAAAAAAATAGGCCTTTCAATTCTGAAAATAATGATATTTTTTTCATAATTTTGTGCCGTCTGGTTGGCAAGATATTGTCGTTTGAAGGTGGAAATCGCTCTCCTGTCAATTCCAGCTGTGACGTCACGGAGGGACAGCCGTCTTGTATTCTCTATGTTATAGCCATATACCACAGTCATAAGTAGCTGCTGATTTCTGGAGATTTTCGGAGTATCGGGGCATCATTTGTTAAATATGCCGCAACGTTGTGTAGTGGGAGGTTGCAGTTTTACTACAGATGAAGGTGTTAGTATTCATTTGTGGCCTAAAGACGAGAAAATCGCTGCAAATTTGACGAATGCGATGAACGCTCAGAATGCTATCCATGATGTAGCATTTGTTGCTTGAGCACCTACAAGTTAGGCTGGATGAGTCTCTATTTCATATATACTATTTAATAATAATAAAATGATCTTTCATAAATATATATACGTTTGATAAGTAAATAAATAAATAAATAAAAAGTCGTACAGTGATCGGGCAAACCGGTCGCCTTTTAATGGGTTTTTTTCTGAACACCTATTGGTTCTGAACACCAATTGGAGTGAATGGCTGTAGATACAGACGTGATAAATAACACTTTCATAATCCTCTGACATTTGCGATTGTGGGAATATCATTCGATTTCAATTTAATTGACATAATTTGTCGAAAATTGAGCAAATGTGAATGCCGATCCATCACGTCGTTTCGACACCCACTCACCACGGCTTACTTTTCGCCATGAATGTCCAAAGTTTTTTTTATTAAACTATATAATTCTGAAATTGGTATTTCATGGGGATTATGGGAAAACAAACAGAATTCAAATCGGACATATATCAGTAGAGTTATCAACAGTTTACTGTACATTCTGCCGAATCCCGGAGTTTATTCCTTCAAAAAGGCCACCTCGGCCAGTAACAACAACACAGACGTGCTCATTCTTTACATCACAGAATCGTTCTACATTCAATACAGTTTGAAATATATGGACATTTGGTCTTATAGATGACGATAATAAGGTTCCAGTCAAGTTGCATACCAATCTGTATTCAACAAACGACCTCTCCGAATCCTGTCGTCGTCGAGTTCCACGTTGTCAGAATGGTTGTCACTGTCAGAATCGGAGCCGTACAGCTCAAAATGATAGGGCTGAATTCCGTCGTTGGTCTTCAAACAACTTTTATTTTGCCCGTCATCATCCTCCTCTATGTCTATTTCATCTTCTTGGCGAAAAATATTTCCATCTAATGAGCTGATATCGCTCGAATCGACATCTGAATCGGAGCTCTGACTGCACTCGCTTTCCATGTTATCCATTATTTTTTCTCAGGCAATTGCCCTGCGTGACGTCATCAACCCAGCTGTGAAAGTGTGAAAAAGCCCACTTTGCTCCCATATTACGTGTGTTTCTGATCAGATTAGAATTTTTTCAATATTTTTTTCATACAAAGTGAAGTAGGAACTATGATTTTTAAGGATTTTTAGACAAAAAAAAATTCCGTTTGGGTTGACCTTTAACTTGGCATAAAGGGTTAAGTGAGTGAGTGAGTGAGTGAGTAGGATGTAATGGTGAGTGAGTGAGTAGGATGTAATGTTGCTTTGAACAATAATTCAGTCAGTACGAGGCAGCAGTGTGTACATTTGTATATTTATCTGTAAATGATGACCTGATTAGATTTTAACATTTTCAGTGTTACATTGTACTTTGAGTTTTTGCATTTTCAGGGTTTCAAAAATTTCCAGTGGACCAAAATATACCTGTGGCAGATCTGTTTCACATGAAAACATAAGAACATTCAGTTTACATTCTCTCAATCATTCATGAGAATAATGATGATAAACTGAATAAATTAATCCCAAGCTTCACTGACACTTTTTTAAAAAGAATTACAATGGAGGGATGTTATTAATTTAAATTTTTGTTTTACTTAATTTTAATATTTTAATATTAATTTAAATTTTTTTTTTTTTGCATGGACCATCCCTGTTTTCTGGCAAACCGATGTGCACAGCTTAGTACAATTGTCCAGTTGATTGTCTAGTTTCGGATTTGCCCCATATCCCATGTGCCCCAAATTCACACAGTATATACATACTTACTCCACAAGCAGATATCCAACCAGACTCATAACCAGCACAGAGAATACCCTCCATCGCTATACGACCTTGGAATGCTGTCAGACAATCTGTGGAATTCCACAGACGTAGTTTCGCCTCTCGCAATTTGATAGCGCCTAGTAAAATAGGAATCATTAATTACCGGTAATCTTGTTTATTTGTGCATATCAAAGGTATCAGGAGTTTACTGGGTCTGACCTTGAAGGTACCAGGAGTTTAATGGGTCTGACCTTGAAGGTACCCGGAATTCACTGGGACTGACCTTGAAGGTACCACGGCTTTACTGGGTCTGACCTTGAAGGTACCAGGGGTTTACTGGGACTAACCTTGAAGGTACCTGGAGTTTACTGGGACTGACTCTGGAGGTACCAGGGCTTCACTGGGACTGACCTTGAAGGTACCAGGGCTTCACTGTGTCTGACCTTGAAGATAACAGGAATTCACTGGGACTGACCTTGAAGGTACAATGGCTTTACTGGGTCTGAACTTGAAGGTACCAGGAATACTGGGACTGACCTTGAAGGCACCAGGAGTTTACTGGCATGGGCCTGGAAGGTACCAGGAGTTTATGGGACTGACCTTCAAGGTACCAGGGCTTCACTGGGACTGACCTTGAAGGTACCAGGGCTTCACTGTGTCTGACCTTGAAGATAACAGGAATTCACTGGGACTGACCTTGAAGGTACAATGGCTTTACTGGGTCTGAAATTGAAGGTACCAGGAATACTGGGACTGACCTTGAAGGCACCAGGAGTTTACTGGCATGGGCATGGAAGGTACCAGGAGTTTATGGGACTGACCTTGAAGGTACCATGGCTTTACTGGGTCTGACCTTGAAGGCAATTCTTTAGGGCTTCACTGCAGGTCTGACCTTCGAAGATAACAGGAATTCACCGGGACTGACCTTGAAATGGCACAACGGCTTTTACTGGGTCTGAAATTGTGGTGGAAAATGGTGGAATACTGGGACTGACCTTGAAGGTACCAGGAGTTTACTGGCATGGGCCTGGAAGGTACCAGGAGTTTATGGGACTGACCTTCAAGGTACCAGGGCTTCACTGGGACTGACCTTGAAGGTACCAGGGCTTCACTGTGTCTGACCTTGAAGATAACAGGAATTCACTGGGACTGACCTTGAAGGTACAATGGCTTTACTGGGTCTGAAATTGAAGGTACCAGGAATACTGGGACTGACCTTGAAGGCACCAGGAGTTTACTGGCATGGGCATGGAAGGTACCAGGAGTTTATGGGACTGACCTTGAAGGTACCATGGCTTTACTGGGTCTGACCTTGAAGGTACCAGGGCTTCACTGTGTCTGACCTTGAAGATAACAGGAATTCACTGGGACTGACCTTGAAGGTACAATGGCTTTACTGGGTCTGAACTTGAAGGTACCAGGAATACTGGGACTGACCTTGAAGGCACCAGGAGTTTACTGGCATGGGCATGGAAGGTACCAGGAGTTTATGGGACTGACCTTGAAGGTACCATGGCTTTACTGGGTCTGACCTTGAAGGTACCAGGAGTTTACTGGCATGGACCCTGAAGGTACCAGGAGTTTACTGAGATTGACCTTGAAGGTACCATGAGTTTACTGGCATGGACATTGAAGACACCAGGAGTTTACAGAGATTGACCTCGAAGGTACCAGGAATTTACTGGCATGGACCATGAAGGTACTGTGAATGACCTTGAATGTAGCAGGAGTTTTCTAAGACTCACTGACCTTGAAGGTACCAGGAGTTACCGGAGACTGAAGGTACTGGTTTTCAAGATCCTTTCAAGGACCATTCAATGACTAGTTAGCAACATTTTTCACATCATTTTCTAATTCTGATCTACTACTATAAAAAAATAAATGTATGGTACTGTAGTCTCAATACTGGCACTACATTAAGCCTCTTGTTACCAGGCTTCATTGAGCTCATCATTGTGGTCCGACTGTTCTCAATGCCTTTTGACAAATTTCAAGGTCTTGTATTTTTAAATTTTATCAAGGTTGTTCCCCAGTGGTATACCATTTTCCATTTATCATGATGTCAATTACGCTGTTATGGTTACTTACCAAATCCTGCTTCAGGTCGCAGTATCCCCCATCCTGTCACAAAGCAGTGCGAGTTGAGTGGGAAATCTCCATCCACTGAGCCAGGCAGGCAAACTGGCCGTATGAAATCAGAATATTTGATTGGTTCCTTCAGCTTCAACATGGCAATGTCATTTTGAGCAGGCCAGGTATTGTTCCCGTTGAAGAATGTCGGATGTTTAATAATTTTCTCCACTTTGATTTTCTTGGCATGCAGCCCAGGATTGACTGTGTCCGTGGTGCCCAGTAATACATCATAATAGAAGGGAATGTCGGTACTGTAGAAAATACAGACAACAGATTTGCTACCACTAGATTGAGCTGCAGCTTGTAACAATTGGATTTTATGTTCCTGGTGTCCACATTGTTATGTTTCACAATATTTAGCAATTTCCTGTAATTCTTTTTTGCAGTTTCAGGAGTTCACCTTTGAACACCTGTAATCCCTTTTGTCATCCCTTATCTGCTCACAGCTACTTCATTTTTCTGCAATTTTAGACACCTATACATCCCATCAGCATCATATTACATGAATGCTGTAAGCTAGTAGTATTTCTACAATCACATCTGCTGAGAACAATATGATCAGCCTAAAAGCTTTCTGAAGAATAATCTAACATCCTGCACTGCTTGAATGACAGAGACTGTACACCAACCTTAACTTCTTACAAGATCATACACACAGGCAACCATGCTTCCCAATAGAATCTGGCATCCAATGACATATTCTGACATAATTTGACAGCCAATGACACAAGCAGATAGAATCCGCCAGCCAATGACACACCCGAAATGTAGCTGACAGCTAATGACACATCCTGATAGCATCTGGTAGCCAATGACACAACCTGATATAATCTGGCAGGAAATATACATCCCAATAGAATTGGGCAGCCAATGACACATCTTGATACAAAATGACACCTCCTAAAATAAACTGGTAGCCAATGACACATCCTGAAATAAACTGGCAGCTAATGACACATCCTGACATGCAACCAATGACTCATCTTGACAGAATATGCCAGCCAATGTCATGATTTGATAGAATCTGGCAGCCAATGACACACTCTGAAAGAAACTGACAGTCAGTGACATATTCTGATAGCATACGGCAGCCAGTGACACAACCTAATAGTATCTGACAGCCAATGACATATCCTGATAGAATCTGGCAGCAAATACACATCCCAATATAATTGGGCAGCCAATGAAACATTTTGATAAAAAATAGCAGCTACTGACAAATTCTGAATGAAACTGACAGCCAATGACACATCCTGAAATAAACTGGCAGCCAATGATCTATCATCATAGAATCTGGCAGCCAATGACACATCCTTATAGCATCTATCAGCCAATGATACATCTTTATAGAAACTGGCAGCCAATGACACATCTTTATAGAAACTGGCAGCCAATGACACATCTTTATAGAAACTGGCAGCCAATGACATATCTTTACAGAAACTGGCAGCCAATGACACATCTTTATAGAAACTAGCAGCCGATGACACATCTTTATAGAAACTAGCAGTCAATGACATATCTTTATAGAAACTGGCAGCCAATGACACATCTTTATAGAAACTAGCAGCCAATGACACATCTTTACAGAAACTGGCAGCCAATGACACATCTTTATAGAAACTGGCAGCCAATGACATATCTTTATAGAAACTGGCAGCCAATGACACATCTTTATAGAAACTACCAGCCAATGACATATCTTTACAGAAACTGGCAGCCAATGACACATCTTTATAGAAACTAGCAGCCAATGACACATCTTTATAGAAACTGGCAGCCAATGACACATCTTTATAGAAACTAGCAGCCAATGACACATCTTTACAGAAACTGGCAGCCAGTGACACATCTTTATAGAAACTAGCAGCCAATGACATATCTTTATAGAAACTGGCAGCCAATGACACATCCTGATAGAAAATGACAGTCATTGACACATCCTGATGAAAAGAAAGGGCAGCGAATGACTTATTGGTTTCTTCTGATCACATTTCAGGCAATCACATCTTCTAACAAGAACCAATACACGCTCACATCAGCATCATCCAGATTTTAATTTTGGAGCCCAACGATTTGCTTTTCCAATACAGCATTGCCTTGTTTGGGAAGTTAGTAACCTTTGACCTTTTGACCTCAATTAGTCAACTGGGTGTTTCTTCCATCATACTGTTAAGATACATCCACAGTATGGACACAGAGCAAAACTGGAGAGACAACATCTCCAAATGAATAGCTTTCTTTTTTACCATGGCTTTGTAATATACATAGAATTTGTTTGCATTAACTATGAATTAGAGTAATAACATCAAATCGAGATTTGCAACTATTTTCTGATCTTCTGAAGTGATCTTGACCTTTGACCTCTATTTGGCTAGTCAACATCTTTTCTCTTTGATGTTTTCCTCATGAAAACTTTCAGTGCTTTCCTTATTTTTGGGCCAGTGACATTGCCCACAATTTTGGTAGCGAGATATTGTGTCCCCCTGATAAAATATAGGCGGACACAAAAAATATGATGTGTATAACGATTTCCTGATTTTGGGGCTTCAATTGTGGTAAGTGACAGATCTTTCCCCTTCTTAATATATTCACTCACAATAAATTAACACTTTTCAATGATTTCCTGATTTATGGATCACATTTGACCTTCATCTCGATTTTCGACACACCATCTTCGCCAAGTGTATCCACAGCTGTAGACAGAAACTGCACTATGCAACAGAAACTAGGAGCCAATCACAGTCATTCTGCAAGAAACCACGGCAGCCAATCACAATTTCCTGGCAGTCAATCAAATCAGCAGACAACACAACTGATAAATTCACCAACAAATCTTTCACTTCAATAGTTAACTTTCCATTTCTTCTTAACCCTACCAGGCCTGGGGGGGGGGGGGCAAAAAGGGCAAAAACTATTTTATTTCACATCACATTGATATTTACTAATTTATCAAGCAGTTTTTGTGGAGAAATTGCATAAATAAAAAATTCAGAAAATCTGACCGAAAAATCGACCAAAAAAATGCCGTTTTTGGAAATGACTGCTAGTCACTGTGACGTCATCAAAGCGGCCATCTTGGATTTTTCTTTTGCGTTTTCCGGTAGAGCTTGACCCAAGGGTATAGTGTGGTAAGTTTCAGCCCCCTAGCTCAAGGGTTAAGAAAAATAATTTCTGGCCCCAAAAAGCCCAGGCCAGATAGGGTTAAGGGTTTCAAAGCATTTGAATCATTCTACAGCATGATGAACGTGGGTCCAAGTTTCAATCTGAGTGCGTCACATGGTGTTATTTACCTGAGACAATGTGCAGCTGTGATGACCCACTCCCTGTTGACTATGGCCCCACCACAGATTGACACACCTAGGAACTGGAGAGATATAACCCAGGGCCAGTCCCCGACAGCTGCCAAGTCTCCAGCGATGATGAAGGATGAAACAGTGGTAAGGTTCTTGGAACGCAGACCACATTCTGAGAAATGAGAATAAACATATTGAAGAAAGAGAATTCTCAACATCAAATTCATAATGAGAAATTTAGGAAAATTTTGAACAACAAATTAAGGAAAATTTATAAGAGTAAATGGATGAATTTTCAACAATGAAAAAAAAAAAATTCAGCAGCATAAATAGGAAAAAGTTGATATTCCTTTGAAGTAGGCTCTCATTTGTAAATTGTCTGGTAATGAGTGAATCAGTCAGTTCATACGAATCCTTTCTCCAGCAAAATAAGGAGAACCCTTGACATTAGAACCTTGATTTTTGGCAAAATCGTGCATTAGGGGACTGTAACCAGCAAGTTCTGACCTACTTTTGATGAAAATTTGACCTACTTAGGTCACCTATAAACCTTGAAATTGGCAAAAACATGTCCTAATGCCTCCTAAGACCATGGAAATGCACTTAATTAGATCAATGTTACCTAAATTTCTGACCCAATTTCTGACCTAATTTGGTGACCTAGAAACCTCGAAATTGGCAAAAACATGTCTCAATACCTCCTACGACCATGGAAATGGTCAGTCTTAGATCAAGGTACACAGTCACTTAAATCATATCGAACACCAACTCGTAGGTCCTGTGTTGTTACACTGCCATGTAGCTCTCTATTCATTCAAAAAATGACATTGCATTAACTTATATAATTCTTGCGGGACAATTTGTGGCTCAACAACTTAGATAACTAAATTTTACGATGAATGTGAAATCTGATTACAACAAACAAAAACAAAATCAACATAACTTGACCTACTGGCCCAGAAGAAATAGATAAATTTCAATGATTTTCAATGGGCTTCTATTCTGTGAGGACATGCATATGTGAGCCAAGTGTGGGGTTCCTCATATTCATTTTATCCACCCAATTTCTACGTTCCCACTTCGAACTTCCCTTGATATATCTGGACCACTTCAATGTTCAAATAACTTATAAATAGACACGAGACGTCACTGACCTCGAAAACATTTGAAATTCGAAATGGGCCGCACAAGAGCGTTATTGATTGACTGACCTAAATAGTGGGCACCTTATTTGGAGGAAAGACGCCGCTAATAGAGGATGTTGTCACTCTACGTGACTTCACTCGCAATCGATGTGCACGTTCTGATTGGTTCTTCTGTCGTTAGCAGGTGAAATTTACACCTCGGATTTTGAACGCTGAAGGGGTCAGATAAATCAAGGCAGGTTCGAAGTGGGAACGTAGAAATTGGCTGGATAAAATGAAGTTGGGGTTCCTAGGCATAGTCATACTGCAGATGAGGTGGTAATGAGAAAAAGAGATGGATGAATGTACATGATGAAAATACCCCAAAGCCAATTTGAGCAGTAATCCAAGATCAGCTATGTGTCTGCTATATCACAGAACCTAGGCCTTAGCATTCTTGAGATATGTTGGTAACCATGGTAACAGGAAATTTGTGACACATTAGGGAGCTTCTTGAAATTAGGACATACCAGGAACTGGCATAAGGCATTCCAAACGGTGTGGCATGGAGTGCCGAGTTGGTACTCCTAGGAACTCTCTGGCATCCATTTTCGAACTCATCAAAGAAAGGATGGCATATGGCATGCCATACAATAGCCCAGAGGGAATGGCAAGGAATGACATATACCATTCCAATTGGAACGTCTATCCATGCTGATCAGAACACTACACTGGGCAGAGTCATTCTCGTCTCGCTAGACTCCCTACTGCGAGAAAGAGTCTCACGTGTAAATGGGAGCCATCCCCCCAAAATTTGGGGGGTGAGTAGGCGGCGTTTGATTTTCACCTCTGTATCCGGCTTGTCATTGACCTGCTGACTCCGCCGAGTTAGAAGCGAATTGCTGAACATAACGTGGGCTATATAATTGGGAAATGACTCTTTCCGTTTCGGAGCATATCAATCGCGAACAAATTATTGTCGGTATGTATACTTGGCCGTGAAAGCTAGTTATCTAATACAGGAAGTAGTTCGCGGGTAGACACGGCTCTCTTTGAGAATGAATAGTCCCGGTCGAGCGAGTGATGTCATGCTGCCTCGCTTTGAGATTGGAGATTCAAAAATGTCACCAGTTTACATGAGAGTCGCTTTGGTCTCCCGCGGGTAGACACGGCTCTCTTTGAGAATGTGGGCAGAGTGTACCCCATTTGGATAACCGGCATATGCCATTTCTTTCAAGGAACTCTTACTCTAATTTCAAGAAGCTTCCTAAGACAGAGTTTGACCTGAGAAAAAAATGGGTCAATCTCACTCACTTTCCATAGCCATCTGCTCTGAGATCACTGATGGATAGAGTAATGATTGCTAAATGAGACTTACCTTTGGACTGACATTCCAAGTTAATAACAAGCTTTGAATCACAGGTAGAGCTACAAAAAAACCCAAATATAAAATAAATTAATTAACTGATTATCTGTTAAATCTAGACAAGGACAAACAGCTTTGAGTTAAGGGCCAGCAATTAGGATTGGTTAACTAAATCAGAGCGAATGATGGATAAATGGCTGAAATTCTCTGAAATTTTTTGTCAATTGAACAACTTACTTGAAATAATCGATTTCGTGCATAATTGGAATTAACAAGCATTCTGAGAACCCCAACATCTCACCTTGTGGGGTGATCCGCTGAAGCTGCAGCAGTATTGAAATCATACATGTAGAGCAAACTCTTCATGTACAGGTGTACATGTAAATTTTTGTCTAACAAAAACCTTATCGTTAGAAAAGCACAAATAGCACATCCTCAAATCATCCTCTCTCCCCCTTTCACAATATGTTCTAACTTTGTAAGGCCAGATAAAAATGCAACAGTTTACTCAAAATTGTCTTTATGCACACACAATGTTTGCCTTTAACACTGCCAAGTTTTTTTTATTTCATTTTTTTTCTCGCGAATGAAGTTTGAAGGTTCACAACTTCACAATTATTAAAGCTAAAGTCCAATTATCCAACAAATAACCCATAGACAATGACAGATGAATCATGGTTTTGTATTCACTCATTAATTCAACCTTTCTTTGCTGAAGAACAAGATCAGGCCTGATATACCACACTTGCCAACTGACACCATCACTGTCTGTGACTTTGAGCGATGACTTTATGTAATATCACAGCGTTAAATTTCTTAATACTTATTGCTACGAAATAGGCTCTCATGTCCAAATTGTGATGAGTGAGTGAGTGAGTGAGTAAGCGAGTCCATCTGAGTCCTTTCATCGGCAAAATAAGGAGAACCGTTGATATTAGAACCTTGATTTTTGGGATGAACATGCATTAGGGGACTGTTACCAGCAAGTTCTGAGCTGACCTACTTGTGATGAAAATCACTGGTGATTCTGATTTGGGCTGTTCCCATCTTAATATAGACAGGATTTCAACTTGGAGGGATTTCCAAGAGATCAGTACGCGTCAGGGTCATAATTCCTATACCCTACTTCGTAGGTCCTGTGACGTTAGTCACACTGCCATGTAACAGCTCAGTCAATTCAAATTAATCTTCATTTCAAAACTGTTATATGATTTTTCATATTATTATTATTACTTCTTTTTTTAAAATTATTTTAAAATTCCTGGACCTTAACTTTAAGCATGCAGGTTCATTTCTGCGGTACTTTCAATTTGGCAGCTATTTTAATACTGTCCCATTAAGGTTTGTTCTATATGTCTCTGTTGACAATTCTGGTCAGGTGATAATGTACAGTATCACAAACATACCTCTCTATATTTGCCTGGAGTCTATAAGAAGATGAATAATTCTGTTTCACGCCCAAGAATATCTCCTCTGTAGCTTCCACAAAGCTTGTAAATAAGGCTGGGCTAAACAAAACAAAATAGATTACTGATCATTTCATGTATCTGCTTATTTGCTGTAAGTTACAGATTTCTCTTAAAACTGTTCTATATATTTGCTTATCAAACGTCTGCAACCCTCATTTGTGTTGGCCACATTCCATTTTCTAGAACAGACCATCATTTGCATCAGAAATTCTATGTAACCGAGTTCACTTTCTAAATATTCAACAGTCACACAAGGGAATACTTGCAGATTCTCAACACATCTCTAAAGACAATTGTTATTGATTTTCGTGGACATTAGCAGATAATACGAAACTGCGCATCAGAAAACCCCTCGGCTCTGGGCGCCAGCCATTCATAATGTATTCAATTTGAAGCAAGACTTCAGGAACACCAAGCAGTCAAGTGACAAATATACAGATTATGCCAAATTTTGCCATTAGAAATGGCCTCGAAAGTTTCCGTCCAATCAGAGAAACCAGAATTCATTTACATAAGTCTGTTGATGCAAATTTTACATCGAGCATTTGAAAATTATCAGAGATAGACATCAATAATGATTTCACATAAATTAAAGATGGCCGCCCATCCTTCCCACCACTCAGAGAAACTGATGTGGTTATTCATTGCAAGTCTCTTGATATATGGATGCTGTATACCAAGTTTCATATAGAACACTGAAATGGTATCAAAGATATACATCATAAAAGATTTTGCATAAATTAAAGATGGCCACCAAGGTTTCCGCCCAATCAGAAAAACCAAAACTGTCTATTGATACATCGATGATGTATACAAAATTTTACATCGAGCACTTGAACGGTATCAGAGATATAGATCATTAATGATTTTGCATAAATTAAAGATGGCCGCCCATCCTTCCCGCCACTCAGAGGAACTGATGTGGTTATTCATTGCAAGTCTCTTGATACATCGATGCTGGATACCTAGTTTCATATAGAACACTGAAATGGTATCAAAGATATACATCATTAAAGATTTTGCATAAATTAAAGATGGCCACCAAGGTTTCCGCCCAATCAGAAACGCCAGAACTGTCATTTATCGAAAGTCTATTGATGCATCGATGATATATACCAAATTTTACATCGAGCACTCGAACAGTATCAGAGATAGAGATCATTAATGAATTCGCATACATTAAAGATGGCCGCCCATCCTTCCCGCCACTCAGAGGAACTGGTGTGGTTATACATTGCAGGTCTCTTGATACATCGATGCTGTATATCAAGTTTCGTATAGAACACTTGAATGGTATCAGAGAGATATATCATTAGAGATTTTGCATAAATTAAAGATGGCCACCAAGGTTTTCACCGAATCAGGGAAACTGGTTTGGTCATTCCTTTGAAGTTTCTTGATGCATCGATGATCTATACCAAGTTTCACACTGAACAGAGAAATGGTACCTAAGATACACAAGATTAAGGATTTCGCATAAATTAAATATGGCCGCCAAAGTTTCCAACCAATCAGGTCCATATTCAATAGGGTTCTGGGTCATGAGCATATGGATGTGCAGTGCAAGTTTGGTGTGCCTAGGGTACGTCGTTCTAAAGATATCTTGGTAACAAGAAACCTGTGACGGTTTCACATAAATTAAAGATGGCCGCCAAAGTTTCAAACCAATCAGGTCCAGATTCAATAGGGTTCTGGGTCAAGAGCATACGGATGTGTACTGCAAGTTTGGTGTGCCTAGGGTAAGTCGTTCTAAAGATATCTTGGTAACGAGAAAGGTGTGACGGACAGACGGACAGACGGACAGACGGACGGACGGACGGACGTACATGACGACGACAATACCCTTCGGCCAAATTTTGGCCGAGGGGTAAAAATCAATTTCTAGCAGGAAGAACAAAATACCTTGGACGGATTAAATTTCCATACCATCACAGTCTTAAATTCAAACTTGTAAACTTCTTGATCCAGGAACAACAGCATTGATAAGTACCTATTATATTTCAACTGAGGCAAAATACTGGATTGCAATAAAGATTTAAATATGTTCGACTAACCCAAGACCAAGTTGTGAACAGACAGAATCAGATATGTCCTCCTGCCAACTCTCCACACAGATGGGCTTGTACTTCCCATCCTGTTTGACCTTGATAACACCACTGTATGGAGAATTGCCTGAATCTAGAATTACTGTGTAGAAATTACAAAGTATTAAATTAGACCTGTAACTCAACAGAAGGGTTATAGACATACTGTGGTCAAACAATACAGTTATCATGGTTTAATATTGTGGATATATTGATGTTAGTCAGTAATTACAGAAATACATTCTGGAACTAATTTAAAAAGGAAATACTGCAGGGCAACAGCAATCAGAGTGTGAGCCAAAATTGAACATGCTCTATCATACGAAAGGTGCATTAAGGATAGCTATCCCCTTAGAGGGTCAAAATCGGTCTTCTTTTTTTTATTTCTTCATTCAAATATTCATTATTTCCTCTAACATTTGGTGAAAAAATGAAATAAAAATTATAAATAGAAGTACTTCAATATTAGGATTAAAAATTTAGTTTCCGAGGCACTGGAACAATGAAACAGATTGCCTTAGCTTGGGCTTGGGTACTATTATTTTTGTCTGTTAAATTTCCCTTTCCAAAACTCATTTCCGCAGTATTATGGTAAGCTAATTATCTATTTTTCCTACTTATTTACACTAATGTACCCCCTTCTGATCAAAACCATGCAAACATCCTTCTTTTTGTTTCTAATTATGACGGTGACACTTCACTCAGACACCCACCGTGAAGTAATCTACGCAGGTGTGAACAAGTTTTAGCAGGTTTAAATTGGACTTTAAACCGACTTGATGAAAAAAACTTAGTGTAATAGTTATCCAGAATAAACAGGAATTCGAGTAGGTCCCATAAGACAGATTAAAAATGTGTTTGACAATAGAATTCAAGCAAAAAATAGGGATTAATTCATCAGATGTATAGCTGGACACATTTTGCCCGATTTATAGCCTTTCATTTTTGTACAAAATCTGAGATTTAAACGTTTATTTCTTCAAAAAGTATCCATGCTACACTTTTGAAATTTGGCATGCTTGTTACTTATAAGGTGATCTAGTAAACTTTGTCTCATTTTTTGTAAGTTCGGATTAGTTTTTTAATTATTCAACTTTTAAGACAAACGACTGTAAAAAAGTACATTTTTTTCAATTTATTTTAGTAAAATAGCTATAAAAACAAAACTAGGCAAAAATTAAAAAAAATGAGATAAAGTTTACTAGTTCGAATTGTCTCTACCAAGGTATACCATCAAAGTTGAAACAAAATCAACAGTTTTCATGAAATTTCAATTGAAAAATGGACGCTATTGTTTTCATTTTAATTTTTTAAACTTGGAATATTTTCTACACAGTAGCAGCGTCAGTTATACAAATCATATAGTTGGAATCCCTACGATGTATGCCTTCATAAAATATATAGTTTATTATGGTTATCTTGTATATTTATTGATACAGACGACAAATTGTCATGGGGGTGCAAAAACTGCCTCTAAGGGGATAGCTATCCTTAACCCCTTAGCTTTAAAATAACATAATGTTTATTCAAGAGTTTTGAACATTGAGAAACCATCGTGAGGTACTAGCCAGTGTACCAAATAAGTTAGATAACCCTACGCCCAGGCAATTACGTATTAAGACTGAGGAATTGGGAATTGTTACTGCACATCCACAAAGTACTATGCATGAAGCAAGTAAGTTTCAATTTCTTTAACCCTATCTGGCCTGGGCGATTTGGGGTGTGTCGCAGCCTATATATTTTCTCTACCACAAAGGCTAGAGCGCTGAAACTTACCACACAGTATCTTTGGTTCAAGCTCTACCGGAAAATGTAAAAAAATCCAAGATGGCCGCCATGATTACGTCACAGTGACGTCATCTTCTCGGAAGCCATATTTCGGCCTTTTTGGGGTCGATTTTTCGAAATTTTCATTTTTCCGATTTTTCTCTCGAAAAAAATCAAATAAAATGTAGAATAATTAGTAAAAAATAAATAATATACTTTGAAGGCCTTTTAGGTAAGGGAAATGTGAAGAAATGGAGCGAAAAGATTGAAAAACACGACTTTCGCGGATACCACATGGCCGCCATTTTGAATTTACCCATGATCCTCTGCCCGGGGGTATATGAAAATTGGCTCAAAATGACCCCAATAAGATAAGCTTAAAAGTCACCAAGTTTCAGCCTCCTCGGTTTTGTCGTTTCGGAGCAGCAGAGAAAAGTTCACTAGGGGAGGCACTTTCCGCCCACCCCCCCCCCCCACCAGGCCAGGTAGGGTTAAGAATTACTGACCCCTATCAGAATACAATACATGTGTTTGAACATAGGTAAAGTGCAATACATGTGGCACAAATGCTTAGATCAAAGCAAAGAACTATACCATGCACATCTGCAGATACTAAGCATATTCCATTTGAGTCTCAAATCTGTCCTTCAAATAGTAATAGGGATATGGACTGGACAAGATTTAGAAAATCATCAAAATGGGTATGAAATCTCACAGTATACACCGGCAAAGTACCAAACATTTCCAAGTAAGTTTCGAAGTTGTCCATCACATAGTAAGCCAGATATGGGCCAGAAAAGAAACTGCTTATGGGCAGGATGAAGGACCATAACTCTGTGGAAAATCATTGAAACAGGTAAGAAAACTGACAGTGAATATCTGCAATGAACCAACAGTCTTCCATGCATGCAAGTTTTGAAGTTGTGCATCAAATAGTAACAAAGATATGGACTGTAAAACAAATTGTTGGCTGCCAGAATAAAGGGCCATATCTCTCTGGAAAATTATTGAAACACATAGAATTCCTGGCATAGCACATCTGTAAGGTACTAGGCATCTTCCATGTGGGTTTCAAGTTGTCACAGAGATACAGTCGGGATAAAAAATAATAGCAGGATGGAAAAGAGAGCCATAACATGGCAAATCATTGAAATGTGTAAAAAAAAAATCGACCATAGAGGTCCATGTCCCCCGCTAGCAGCACCAGTTATGGTGGATTACATCCACCATAACTGGCGCTGCTGTTGCGGGGGCCATGGACCTCTATGGTCGATTTTTTGGGGTCGATGATATCTCATATCATTGATAAGAGTGTGATTTGAAAATGGAGATATCGCTGATGAGCTTAACATAGTCTAATACAGCAGATGGCACCCATATTGGATTATACACATCCATAAAATATAATACATGACTGTCCTCTCACTAAGGTCAAGGGACTCCCCAAGTTTGAAGTAGATCAGTTGAATCGTACTCCAGCTATTGTCCGGACAAGATCAAACTGCTTAAAATCCAATGAAATCCAGTATGGTCGATGGTGGCCATACTGGATTAAGCACGTCCTTGAAAAACAGTCCTAATCCTCCTCTCAACAATGTCAAGGCACTCCCCAGGTATGAAGTAGATCGGTTGAATCGTTCTCGAGTTATTGTCCAGACAAGATCCAACTGCTTACAATCCAATATGGCTGACGGCGGCCATATTAGATCACGCACATTGCTGAAAAACAATCCCAACTGTCCTCTCACCAATGTCAAGGCACACCCCAAATTTGAAGTTGATCGATTAAATCGTTCACGAGTTATTGTCCGGACAAGAAAATCTATGATCCAACTGCTTATAATCCAATATGGCTGACGGTGGCCATATTGGATTATGCACATCGCTGAAAAAAAATCCAAACCGTCCTCTCACCGATGTCAAGGCACTCCTCCAAGTTTGAAGTAGATCAGTTGAATCGTACTCCAGTTATTGTCCGGACAAGATCAAACTGCTTAAAATCCAATGAAATCCAGTATGGCTGATGGTGGCCATATTGGATCAAGCACGTCCTTGAAAAACAATCCTAATCCTCCTCTCAACAATGTCAAGGCACTCCCCACATATGAAGTAGATCGGTTGAATCGTTCTCGAGTTGTTGTCCGGACAAGATCCAACTGCTTATAATCCAATATGGCTGACGGCGGCCATATTAGATTACGCAAATTGCTGAAAACAATCACAACCGTCCTCTCACCAATGTCAAGGCACACACAAAGTTTGAAGTTGATCGGTTAAATCGTTCATGAGTTATTGTCCGGACAAGAAAATCTAAGATCCAATTGCTTATAATCCAATATGGCTGATGGCGGCCATATTAGATTACGCACATTGCTGAAAAACAATCCCAACCGTCCTCTCATCAATGTCAAGGCATACCCCAAGTTTGAAGTTGATCGGTTAAATCATTCACGAGTTATTGTCCGGACAAGAAAATCTAAGATCGAACTGCTTATGATCCAAAATGGCTGACGGCGGCCATATTTGATTACGCACATTGCTGAAAAACAATCCCAACCGTCCTCTCATTAATGTCAAGGCACACCCCAAGTTTGAAGTTGATCGGTTAAATCGTTCACGAGTTATTGTCCGGACAAGAAAATCTAAGATCCAACTGCCTATAATCCAAAATGGCTGACGGCGGCCATATTGGATTATGCACATCGCTGAAAAACAATCCCAACCGTCCTCTCGCCAATGTTAAGGCACACCCCAAGTTTGAAGTTGATCGGTTAAATCGTTCACGAGTTATTGTCCGGACAAGAAAATCTTACGGAATTACGGAATTTCGGAATTACGGAATTACGGACACCGGTGTTTCTAATATCCCCCCCTACTAAGTAGCGGGGGACAAAAAAAGCTGACAGTGCATATTTGTAAGGCACTGCATCTTCCATGTAAGTTTTGAAATTGCCCATCAAATAATACCTGAGTCAAGACTACCATGATGGTTTACCATGAAAATACCATGGTTTACCATGATGAAAGTATGGTACATCATGGCCAACCATGGTTCAACCATGCTCTACTACATGTATGGTACAGTGTGGTTTGCTTCATGGAAACCATGATATTACGGTACCATAGTAAACCGTGGTTAAATTATACTGATGTACCATGGTTTTACCATACATTTACCATCATGGTATGTACCATGTCAAAACACTGTATGGCAATGGTACAACTACCATGATACAACATTCAGATGTACCATGGTGCAATGTATCATGCTTCTGTATCATGGTACATCCATCTTATTATGGTGCATTCAGATTTTGTATCATAATACATGTGTCATGGTACAACGTCCCAAAATACTGTGGTAAATACCATGGTAAAGCATGGTACATTTTTATAAGGGGGAGGTTTTTTTTATTGGTAGTTTTACAATTTTCCTATCCACTCTATCCTACCTCCTGGCCTTGTCACCACAAACAAGCACTTATGGCCTTGCTTGCGTACAGTATTTTCTCACCTCAAAATCTTTGGGGTGGTCAAATTTAATAAAATGCAAAGTGGATTTAAATGATATGAAGTAGATTCTCCTACATTCAGAATTGATTAGAATGAACAAATTTCATTTCTGGGGGTGAGTGAATGTTAATAGATATAGGCCAGGGTGATTATATTATTCAGCATTTACTGTACAGAAGAGTAAGGAAACGTTTGATTGGCTGAAATCTGTGTAATAGCCCCGCCCAGCTATTATTCAACCAATCAGAAAATTGGACTTTTCAAGTCTCCAATATGGCTGACAAAAGCGACAAGAAGCTCCTCAGATACAGCAATGATTTGATTACCAGTGCAATAATTTAATTGTCTCCTCAAAGCTTTAGTGCACCAAAATGAACTCCCTGCAATTGAATTATTACAAATACCGGTACTGCAAAGAACGGATAGGACTTACTGCAATGTTTCTCATCAGAAGCATCCGGACAGTTGACGACTCCATCACAGAGCTGATCCTCGTCAACACAGGTGTAATCCAGACAGGTCAACTGATCCGAGTTACACACATCTGAAAATCAAACCAAGGTGAGAGGATTGACTTATATGATTACAGTAATTTAGCTAGGAGCTTCAGAGTTCAACCAAACAGAGCATCTTCATATTGAGACGAGACTCCTTCCTGTAAGCTGAATCTCAATGATGGTCAATTTTTGTTTGTCAAGAATCATCTCCTCACATGGCAGTGTGACTAACTTCACAAGACCTACAAAGTAGGGTTTGATATGATTTAAGTGTGTACCTTGACCTAATTTTGAGGTTTCTAGCTCACCTAATTAGGTCAGATATTGGGTCAGAAAGTAGGTCACATTGATCTTGACCCAATTATGTCAGGTCACACTGAGAGTGATCTAATTGAGCACATTCCATGGTCTCAGGAGGCATTAGGACACGTTTTTGCCAATTTCAAGGTTTATAGGTCACTTAAGTAGGTCAAATTTTCATGAAAAGTAGGTCAGCTCAGAACTTGCTGGTAACAGTCCCCTAATGCATCCTTCATGTCAAAAATTAAGGTTCTAATGTCAACAGTTCTTATTTTTCCAGAGAAAGGATTCGGATGGACTCACTCGCTCATTACCGGACAATTTGCAAATGAGAGCCTACTTCGTAGGAATGATGCATATGGTTTGGCTTCATGCTGGGCTGGGTATGTACAGAGCGAGAAAATCTCTTACTAATTACCAGACCTTCTGCAGCATGAACTCATGCAGCATGAACTCATGCAGCATGAACTCAGTTTACGTCCAGTCCTCAATGGTGTATAGTTTCGAACTGGCTCTGCATTACTGCTGCCTTCGTGACTGTTTTATTTTTTGTAATTAATAACCTTGTACTGTATTACTATAATCTTATAACAGTGTTCGTACACATTTAGCAGAAGAAAATTCCAGGAGTTTTCCAGATCAATAATTTTCTTTTGTACAATAACTCGCAACAAAGATGAGCAAATTAATGAAGTTCAGAAACAAATTTTGGTACAGTAAAATGCCTGGCATCAGATCGCTTGTTCTCCCAGAAGATGAAAGTGGAGTTCTCCCAGGATTTTCCAGGAGTTTAACTTCATTTTTCGGCATTTTTCAGGACTTTCCAGGTTAGCAATTAAATTCCAGGAGTTTTCAGGACTTTCCAGGAGGCATAGCCACATATGAACCCTGTTATAAGTTATCAGAGTAGACCTCTCTCAAATAAGATTGAGTGAAGACAAACCACAATGATCTTCATCAGTGCCATTGACACAGTCCTCGTGTCCATCACAGAGCCAGGCCTTCATGATACACCGTCCATCCAGACACGACGTCTCTTCACTGGTACAGGCTGAAACAGACAGCAAAATATTCATTACAGTCATAGCCGGATTACATTAACAATGAACAAGTACTGCGAAACTCTCTTACTGATCATCGTTGAAACAAGACTACGTCTTTCCAAAATTTCCTACAAACTCAAACTGGAATGTCACAGGAGGATATTCTGATGAGAACAGACATTTAATCTGGAGTGGTGTGGAATTTTAAGATTGAGAGGCCTGGACGCCGAGGTGATAGATATGGGAAGGGAGCCCCCTGGAAGCTTCAATGCATTCAGCATTCTAACCCCCCCCCCCCCCACCACATTTTCAGGTCTAGTTATGGGATTATCATATCACATAATGTCATATATGAAGAATATGTGAGAGTATTTTAATACATATGTAATAGGGAAACAGATAGATTTTGTATTTCTGCACCCAGAAATTCTCTGACACGACAAAGAAAAGCTGTTAGCCAAGTTAAGCAGTTGTTCAGTCTTCCATTTAAACCGATGTGGACTTACTATGCATGGTCTTTGCTGGTGACATATGCAAGTCTGGAAATATGAGCTGCCTGACAGATTTTGTCCAGCACAAAAAGACACAATGTCCACTCTTTTTGGGCGGAGCTTGTTCACACCAATTTCATACCTGAATAATTTTGTTTTACTGATTGAATTATTGGTGCCCGCCAAAGTGTCCGGTATCAGTGAAGAGGTTATTACCATGCCTGATATGGAGAATTTCTTTGCCTACCAATTAGGTCAGACATACCAATTAGGTTTACCTATTAGTTCAGATATACCAATTGTGTCAGATATATACAAATGTACCAGTTGGTTCAGATATACCAATTACGTCAGATATATACCAACACAGGAAGGAAGCAATCAGAGATTGCTCAATTGTATGCCCCCCCCCCCCTTCCGCTTTAATCCGACACTGCCCCGCCATTGTTCTGTTCTGTATTGGTCGGTGGAGGCCTTCATGATTATGAAAATTCTATTTCAGTCAATTTTTTTGCCATGCCTCGCATAATACATACTCAAAGTATCGACCAACAAGTGATAATACAATGTTTTGATGCAAGATGGTCGCCAGGGTTTTCGTCCAATCCGAAAATGAGACCTACATTCCTTGGGAGTATATTGTGGTGAAATTATGAAGCGATCAGTAAACTTTGAATTTTGCACCCAATTAACTCTTTTTGGGGCAACTTCATGCTTCAGGACCTATGTGGTCTGCTTTGGAATGTAGAATGACATATATATAGCCATTTCCAAATCAGTTATGGACTGAGATCCAGCCTGGACAAATAAATATATCCCATTCACTTAGGTTTGATAAACAAAGGATCATAACTCTTCAAAATATAACCGAAAGCAGAGAAACTTCATCCTGCACAACTATGGGGCATTGATCACATATCATGCAAATTTCATACTTGTCCATGCAATATTAACCGAGATCCAGCCTGGACAAGTCCCAATTCACAAAGATTTCAAGAAAAAAGGGCCATAACTCTTGAAAATATAAGCGAAACACGGAGAAACTTCACGCTGCACAACTACAGGGCACTGACCACACATCCTGCAAATTTCTTAATTGTCCATACAACATTAACCGAGATTCAGCCTGGACAAGTCTCAATTCACAAAGATTTGAAGAAAAAAAGGGCCATAACTCTTGAAAATATATGCGAAAGGCAGAGAAACTTCACACTGCACAACTACAGGGCACTGACCACATATCCTGAAAATTTCATACTTGTCCATACAATATTAACCGAGATCCAGCCCGGACAAGTCCCAATTCATGGAGATTTCAGGAACAAAGGGCCATAACTCTTGAAAATATAAGCAAAACGGGGAGAAACTTTACGCTGCACAACTGTGGGGCACTGACCACACATCATCCAAATTTCATACTTGTCCATACAATATTAACCAAGATTCAGCCCGGACAAGTCCCATTCACAGAGATTTCAGAAAAAGGGCCATAACTCTTGAAAATTATACCAAAACTCGAAAAAAAACTGTACGCTGCACAACTATGAGGTACTGGGCACATTCCATGCAAGTTTCAATCCTGTCCATCAAATATTAACCGAGATATCGCGCGGACAATAATCTCGGACGGACAGACGGATGGACAGACGCCTGGACGGACGGACGGACAAAGCGATCGCTATATGCCCCCCCTCTAATTAGAGGGGGGGCATAATTAGATCAGGTATATAAATTAGGTCAGATATACCAATTAGGTCAGATATACCAATTACGTCAGATATCCCAATTAGGTCAATATATACCAATTAGGTCAGATATCCCATTTGGTCAGATATACCAATTAGGTCAGATATATCAATTAAGTCAGATATACCAATTACGTCAGATATACCAATTACGTCAGATATACCAATAACGTCCGATCAAAGAAATCCACTTTCGGAGAGGTGACACAATACACAATACTTACGACAGTCTCTCTCATCAGTGTTATCCCTGCAGTCATCATAGCCATCACACCATTTATCCATCTGTACACACAGACCATTATCACAGGGACGGCCGTAGGGAAAGGTACACACTAAAGTACAACAGGGGAAATGAGAAGAATACTGGAGCTCAATGAAATCCTGGTCTTCAATTGGCCTTTCATTGAAATCTTTTACCTTAAGCATGAAGAGAATTGATAACTTTTCCGCTCCTCAGCCCGGGGTATTAAAGTAGGCCCTAAGTGTTTATAATGAAATGTTTGAGAAATAATGTTTTCATAGGTGTGCTAAATGGTTATTTTACGCACGGTTAGTGTGGGAGCCCGCACCCTAAAATTTAACATGTGGCTGTCGCCATCGGGACCCCTCGGGCCGGGCCCAGAGCAATTGTGGAAATAATGTTTCTGACCCCAACAACTCACATATTTGGGGTGGGCATAATTTTACCTGTATGATATAGATCATAGACAGACAAAACAATATAGCAATAGAGCAGTGATTACCTATAGTAGATGTAGTCGAACGATTACTGTCTATTCACAGCAATCCACACAGGTTTGTGTGAACTCCTGAAAAACACATCCCATGGCACCGACTTTCAATAAGCTTCTGGTACTGGCTGTATTAAACAACTGTATTAAGTTTCATTGTTGTGAGTGAAGGACTTTTTGAGATAATGTGTTTACAAGGATATGGACCAACAGACATGTATAAAGGGGCAGAACTTCTGAAAAACACATCCGATTACACCAACTTTCAATAGGCTTCTGGTACTTGCTGTATTAAACAACTGTATGAAGTTTCATTGTTGTGAGTGAAGGACTTTTTGAGATAATGTGTTTACAAGGATAAAAACAGACAGACATGTATAAAGGGGCATAACTCCTGAAAAACACATCCAATGGCACCGACTTTCAATAGGCTTCTGGTACTGGTTGTATTAAACAACTGTATGAAGTTTCATTGTTGTGAGTGAAGAACTTTTTGAGATAATGTGTTTACAAGGATATGAACCAACAGACATGTATAAAGGGGCATAACTCCTGAAAAACACATCCGATTACACCGACTTTGAATAGGCTTCTGGTACTAGCTGCACAACTGTATGAAGTTTCATTGTTGTGAGTGAAGGACTTTTTGAGATAATGTGTTTACAAGGATAAAAACAGCCAGATATGTATAAAGGGCCATAACTCCTGAAAAACACATCCAATCGCACCGACTTTCAATAGGCTTCTGGTACTGGCTGTATTAAACAACTGTATGAAGTTTCATTGTTGTAAGTGAAGGACTTTTTTAGATAATGTGTTTACAATGATATGATGGACAGACGGACGGACGGACGGACGGACGGACAGACGGACAGACGACGGAGGCAACGACAATACCGCAGAATCTGCCCGAGGGGTAAAATCTTTATAAACTTATAAAATAACCACATTTAGCACGCCTATGAAAACATTATTTCTATTCTATTGCACTACTCAAATTGATTATGGTTACAATGAAAGGTTGAAGTCATATTTTAAACTTAGGAAACTTTTCTCCCATTTTTCGAGAAGAGTTGTCCACTGATGTTGGGACGATGCTCCCATCTCGGTTGGCATCATGCCAATGTGAGTGGACGAGTTTATGTGATCTCTCAAATGGGGAGCAATTCTGTCAGCTGTTGGGAAATTACATGGATATATGCCTATTTGTGTCACTTTGTTAATCAATTTCCCCGATGGAAACAAGCAGATATCCCTTTCCTCGTCCAAATTGTGAAATGGAATCTCCCAATGAACATCTGCAGTTGACACATGTACATTTCACATAACCGTAGTAATAATCGTGTAATAATTGCATGATTTACCTCGATGTCATTGACACAAGTGTTATAGAATACTAATTAATGTGTGACTAATTCACATAATAATTTGATGACATATACATGTACCACCATAGTTTACATCAAAGTTTTCTAAAGTTATGTGATTGAAATTTGTGTTATAGAGTAAGTTTTGTTTCAAATAGTGAAGAAGGTATAAACTTTATCATTAAATGGCACAGACCATTCATCAGATCCACCAATATGGCAGATATATGCATTGTCATTATCAATGAAGTCATAGGCTATAGTTTGTTTCATTATAACATATTCAGCTTTTAACCGATTGACATTTGAATGTATATATGTTCAAAAAAAATGATGTACTTACAGCAGTCCAGTTCATCACTCAGATCCTGACAGTCAATGACTCGATCACAGCGATATCTCACAGATATACACAGTCCATCATTACAGCGGAACCCAGCTCCACTACAAGCTAAAATACACAGATATTTTAATTACAATAAAACCTGAATGATTGAAGTCCATCGATGTTGAAAATATTGATTTGGCTTGGAAGCGTAACGTCCCGGGCATGGAAAGCAATACCAAGTTTGCCCTGAAGGAGATTTTGACTTGGCTTAAAGGTGGCATGACCTATAGGTGGAATGGCTCCCAAGTAAGATCTTGAGGCAAGGTAAGACATATCAAATTTGGAAAGAATCAATTGAGGTTTTCAAAAGTTATTGTCCAGAAAAAATATTCCAAGTTGCCTATCGGGAAATAAGCAAATCGGCATGAAAAACAATTCCAAATGACATCTTCAGACAAGGTATTCAGAATCCAAATTTGGAAAGAATTCGTTGAGGTTTTCAAAAGGTATTGTCCGGAAACGAAAGTCAGATGCATGGATGGACGACATCCAATAGCTCCCAGAGCGATACTTGACAGAGGACGACTTCAAAGACTAACTGTTTAGTCTTTACCATGCCTCATTTCTTCATAGATGAAAAACAGAGCAGTTGAAGTCCCCCGGCGTGGAACCAAGTTGATTTGGCTTGGAACCGTAACATTCAGTAACCGCCATCAGGAGCGCAATCCCAAGTGAGATCCAGTGACAAAAGGTGCATCATACTTCATGTAAGTACATGTATCACGAGACAAAGCATACAATTAAAGTCTGGGGACCACAATATGTCTAGCTCTTTGCACCATGATGACGCCATTTGACGCCCCTTTCTAAACCATACAGGCTTTTCTAGGCTGCCCCATAGACCTTTTCGGTGATCACCTATAAATTGTCAGGTACGAATCTATTGGAGGGCTGGGGTCAAAGGTTTATTAATTTTTTTTATTACTTTTACAGTGACTAATAATTTAGCATGTTTAATATTTTCTGAAATAAAATATTATTGAATGAGGTTAATTAATTATTTTATTACATAAGGCGTCAAATGGCGTCATCATGGACTAGGAAGGGGCATCAAATGGCGTCACCATGGGGCAATGGTAGTAAGCATCCATGGGGCAAAGAGCTAGACTTGAGCCTTTCCAGCTGCACAAAGACAATAGCCACCTACATGAAGTATCTACCCAAAAGGTGTGCACATTTACCAAATTTATCCTCCAGTTTTCTATCTACAGTTCCAATTTTTGGTGAGTGGATACCCTAGGGGGAGACGATGTGTCGCATACAAAATGTAGGTCGAGGTCAGAGGTCGAGGGTCACACACAGTGACCTAAAAATCAGGAAATTATTGAAAATTGCTAAAAAAAAAATTGTGAGTGGATAAAATAGAAGGATAAGATACATGTCAGTAGATACATTATGGGGACACGATGTGTCACACACACTAAAATGAAGGTCAAAGGTCACGGTCACTGTGACTCCAAAATCATGAAATTGTTAAAAATCAAGATTTTTTAAAATCCGTGGATACATTCGAGGGTGATGAGTCATATACCAAAATTTAGGTCAAAGGTCAAGGTCACTGTGACCCGAAAATCATTGAAATTCACATTTTTTATATGCCCACCAAAGATGAGGTTGCATAATGTGATGGTGAGTTCTGTCCATCTATCCATACATTAACATTATAGTAACTCCAGTTCTAAGGTATGGATTGGTACCAACTTTTGTTATACCTTACTCGCGGGGCAAAGAGGAACCCTATTCATTTTGAGGTCAATAGTTCAAAGGTCAGGGTCACAGTACTCCAAAACTCAATCCAGCTTAACTGGCTATATTGTTTGGTTGGACTATTCAGTCTCCCCTATATGTATATGACATTTGACCTGTGGAGTTGTCTCCCCTGTTTGATACATGTATTGAACCGCTACATGCAGTTAAGCTGTTGCTACATTCAGTTAAACCGTGAAATAAAAACTAGGAGAGGGGTCCTTCATATGAACTTTATATCTCTATAAGAACGAAGGTTAACTTCATCACTTTCTTCAAATTTTTCTTCCTTCATGAAAAATTGTGGTGGGCCTTTCCGTCCAGAAAGGAGTCTATTTGAGGAAAAATTAATATTTTCTTGTGTTTGACCATTGTCGATTTCGGTGTGGGATATTTCAGCTCCGGGCTCTTGTTTCAAGTTCAACTTAGTGACCAAGAGTTAAATCCCTTCATGATTATCATTGAATTTCAGATGTCATAAGTGTTACCCCACTGCATGGCACAATGTCACTGACAAGCGGAGTGAGCATTTAGAAGTCTGATATTTGTTTTGACCCAGATTGGGAATATACCGGTACATACGACATCCCGTTTCATCTGTGCGGTCTCTACACTGTATCCAGCCATCACAGCGAGCACTGACCGGTACACACTGACCACTGGAACACTGGAACTGATCCTCTGTACAGTTGTTCACTGAAATCATTCAGAAATAACAATAACTTCACCATAACAATAACTTCATCATAAAAACAACTTTATCACAACAACAACTGATAGACTGTCATACTGTTCGAAAGCAGCAACAGTTCTCTCTCCTATATTCCTACGAATTAGGCTCTCATTTGCAAATTGTCGGGTAATGAATGAGTGAGTGAGCAAGTCCATCCGAATCCTTTCTCCGGTAAAATAAGGAGAACCGTTGACATTAGAACCTTAATTCATTGAACTTGCATTAGGGGACTGTTACCAGCAAGTTCTGAACTGACCTACTTTTCATGAAAATTTGACCTACTTAGGTGGAAAAATGCATTGGTGATTCTGACTTGGGCTGTGCCCATCTTCAGTAATATAGGCAGGATTTCAACTTTGGGGGGGGATTTTACAGAGTTCAGTGCGTGTCGGAGTCCTCATGCCTACCCTATGTCATAGGTTCTGTGAGATTATTCACACTGCCATGTAATACAGCGTAAAACATATATGGTACTAGTGGCTGTGATATGTCATCTCTGACGTATGTATGTCCAATCACCACGCACAAAACAAGCTGCAGGCATGTTGTGCTCCAGCAACATTTCTCTCAGAGCGTCATCGATATTTTTACTAGAATATTGATTAATAAATAAATTTAAATTATATGGAAAAAAGAATGCCACATTATCTTGATCAAGGAATGAAATCCCACTCTGGAGAAGGAAAATATATCCCAAACTCACCTGGCGGCTCGGTTGCAATGGGATGTATTTTCCTTCTCCCGAAAGGTAATTTTCATCCCATAATCTAATTATATGGAATCCTCTTATTCTCACTAAAGTACATTTTTAATATCTGATCTTCCTCTAGAAAATATTAATTTGAGATGACAATACATACAATAAGCAAAACATTTCACAATAATTGAGAACAGTGAAAATATATCCTATCTACATGTCACTGTTGTGTGGAGAAAGGTTTAATACAAACAGGTGACTTTAGCATGGACAAGTAATAGTTATTGGGTAAAGTTGACATATTACAGACATCTTTGGCAAAGCACCACATTCTCCAATATCTGGATGTATGCAGATGCTTATTGTTTACAGTAGTGTCATTGTGACAAGGGTTCCCGAATATTGACCTGATTTGTGTGGATGCATGTGATCACGTGAGCGTTCACTGATGAAAAAATAATTTAAGAAAGGTGGTCAATGTCGGGGAAATTCTGACATGATGTAGGGAACTTTGAATGTATATGTTAATCCATATGGTTAAGCAGGTTAGGGCAACCCCGCTCTCTAAAATGGAGGTAAAAAAGGCCGTTTTTGGCATAATAATAGCCGTCTGTTATGCCATTTAAACAACTATTACATTGACTGGTTCTCCAAATGGCAAATAAATTTTAGGACATGGAACACTAGATAAATTAATGCACCTGAAGTTCTGAAGCGTTGGTTAATTAGGAATCGAAATTTATTGGGCAAAAATGACCCTTTTTACCTTCATTTTTTTTTAGAGAGCGAGATTGCCCTAACCTGTTAAGCACATTCCGAATTTCCCTGCATCTTTCTGAAGCACCTTGTCAAAGAAAATTGCCACGTTATCAAGATTCTGACAAACACACGGCTTCCAATATCGACGCAATGGAACAACCCATGCCCAAAACGAGAAGAAATGAATACCCCATATACAATTCAAGCATGTTTAACATTTTGAAATTAGATGGATTACGAGAACTGTCCAATGTTCCCGGACTGTCCAAATTTACGCGACTTTGCCCCATATGTGTGACCTACCACAATGATATCCTTCATCGGAACCATCAGGGCAATCTGGTTGACCATTACACATGTACACATCGGGGATACACAACCCTGACTGATCACACCGCACGTAATCCTTCTCACAGTCTACAGCAAAGACAAAACAGCAGTCATTGTATAAATGAAATTTTTAATTTGAAAGTCAATCAGAATTGTGACCAACAGCATTTACATGTAGATCTACTTGTAACCAGGAGAGTGTAGGATTTAATCTCACTAAACCAACAACTTTGTCATATCACAATGGTGCCTGCATGCAATAGCTGGTCCCAATGGCTCAGTTGCACATTAATGAGAACAAAGAATCATGATCCTGTCTGTTCAGTGATCCATGACTTCAACTGATCATCCCTTACGGAATTGCAGCATGGGCTGCAGTGCAGCATGGGCTGCATTCATGCTGGGATCATGCTGGATTTGCAGCATATGCTGGAATCATGCTGGGTTTCCATGCTGCAGTCATGCTGGAATCACTTTGATAAAATACTAGTCATACTGCATTGCAGTATATGCTGGAACCATGCTGGGTATCCATGCTGTGACCATGCTGGATTTACTCCGACAGTATTTCACCATACTGCCTCCCAGCATGTACTGCAACCATGCTGCAAATGCATGCTGGTGTTATACTGGATTAACTCAGACATAATCTATCCATGCTGCAATCATGCTGGAACCACTTTGATAAAATAATAGTCATACTGCGTTGCCAGCATGTGCTGCAACCATGCTGCTGTATGGCTGACCTAAATGTCCATGCAGCTGTCACATGATATGAATGAACTATTGCCCTGGTTATTCTGTACCAATCAGAAATCAGGTCAGCTCACAAGTTTAGAACCAGAATTCAAATCAGAATAACTACTAACCAGTACTTTGAACATGGTTGCTGGAAAAACATGGCTTGTAAGATTCTAGGATGTGCCAAAGTACACAGACAAGAGCTATTTGCATTGTATTATCTTTATATTCTTATGTATAACCATGGAAGTACATGTACTTGGAAACTTGAAGGTGAGTACAGTTACAGTTCCCTGCATGTACATAAACTTCATATTTGTCTGGAATATAAATTCCTTTGTTTCAATGGTATTTATTGACGTCTGGATATGTGAAACATGAGATCAAGTACATGGATAGGAAAAAATATATTACAACCCAACATATTTACAAAATATGCCAGAAAACTAAAGTTAGCTTTACTATTTGTGCAGTCAACAAATTCAATGGCTTCCACCACCTGTGTCCATGCAGTGGAGCTATAACATTGTACATGTATCCCATGTTTGTAGGTTATAGTTACCATGCTGGCACCATGCTGCAAAATCCCAGCATGGCTGCAGCATGCATGCCTCTGTATAGGTTATAGCTACCATACTAGAACCATGCTGTGAAATCCCAGCATGGCTGCAGCATGCCCCTGCCAGGCTTTAGCTACCATGCTGGAACCATGCTGCAGAATTCCAGCATGGATGCAGCATGCCCCTGTACATTGGTCATACCTACCATGCTGCAACCATGCTACAAAGTCCCAGCATGGTTGCAGCATGCCCCTGTATATAGGCTCTAGCTATCATGCTGTAAGACAATTCCAGCATGGTTGCAGTATGCATGCCACAGCACAGGATGAAGCTACCAGCATGGATGCAGCATGCCCCCTGCCAGGCTTTAGCTACCATGCTGGAACCATGCTGCAGAATTCCAGCATGAATGCAGCATGCCCCTGTGCAATGGCCATACCTACCATACTGCAACCATGCTGTGAAATCTTCCAGCATGGTTGCAGCATGCCCCTTATCAGGCTTTAGTTACCATGCTGGAACCATGCTGCAGAAGTCCAGCATGAATGCAGCATGCCCCTGTGCAATGGCCATACCTACCATACTGCAACCATGCTGTGAAATCTCCCAGCATGGTTGCAACATAATTTAAATAATTGAAACATGCTGCAAGCATGCTGCAGCCAGGTTGAGCTTAGTGGGGTATTCTCCAGCATGGCTGCAGCATGTACTGTGACCATGCTGGCACCATGCTGGTAATTCATGCTGGGAACATACTGAAACCATGCTGGAAATGCACTGCAAATCTGTAAGGGATCTATTAGGTTGTATAATTTCACTTTGCCCCATCTATTAACCAAGGAGATAATTTTTAACTGGTGGAAACATGAATTTACACATATGTAGTCCTAATATATTTTCCGCTAGTCAAAGAAATTGTTGTTGTTGTATTCATGTAGGAGCTCCCTCTTGCAGATGTATTTAGAAGCTTGCAGTAACCCCGGCCCGCCGCTTGTCAGGGTGTACACAGCAGGGTCTGTAGCAGTCGAGGTTCCGTGTTGTGCAGGCTGTGAAACTAACTTATTTACAGTGTAGTGACATCTCTTGACCATACATATAGACCGGACTCTTTTTTTTTTGACCAGGTGCATGCGATGTGCTATCATGAGAGAATTTATATAGTAGTTTCTACTGGACAGTGGGTCATTATAACTTTCCCAGCTAGATGCCACCACTGAGGAGTCAATAGCTTAGCAAATATTATCGCCCTCAATTTCTATCACCCTGCATGGACACTGATCAGCCCAGCACCTGGTCACCCACCCAAGTATTGACCGGGCTCAACAAAGCTTAACTTTGGTGATCTTATGAAAACTGTGCTCAACGTGATATGATGGGTTCCGGACAAAACCCCCAGGGGACAAAACTCCCATGGACAAAATACCCACAGACAAAACACCTATGGACAAAACACCCACTTTACATGGAAATAACCATTTCAGACAGAATTTCTTATATAATTTATAAATTTTGAATAAAGTAATTTACAAAAATCTATTCTCTACATTCATGAAATTGTTATTGTCATTTCCTCTGTGTATTTCAGCTATATTATATTATTGTACTTATAATCTTCTTCTGACATTTCAAGGGAGACATATTGATTGGTGTACACCTAAACAATTATTAATAAACAATGAATGGACTCATAATCTCCACTTAACTGTGGATCTGTTGATGTAAGTAAACATTTGCAGTACCGGTAAGGGAGCTTCTTAAAATGGCATATGCCGGTTATCCAAATGGGATACACCTTGTGTAGTGTTCTGATCAGCATGTGCTGTTGAGTGAGTGAGTAAATATGATTTAATGTCGCTTTCAACACTATTTCAGTCATATCACAATGTTGGTTCCTAATCCTTTTCACACCCGGAAACCACACAGGTAGGGTCCCATTCCTTTTCACACCTGGGATCCCCACTGGTGCCCCAGTTAGTCGCCTCTTACGACAAGCTCTTTGAGGAGCTGAGACCTATTCTGTTGATGTGATTTAAGTAAAGAAGATTTGCAGTAAACCTGTTGTTAACTTTGATCTGCTTTTAAATGTGCTACATGTTGTCTTAGTGATAGTGGATAAAAAAAGTGTGCCTCGAGAAGTGTATGTCATTTTGAATTTTATTTACTTTGTTTAGTTTAGTTTATTGATCATGTATGTAAGAACAGGTTACGAAAGTAATAAAAATTCATAAAATATGAAATAACATTGTCTTGAGATATTATCATTTACCATGTTTTATTCCTTTTCTTGATGAAGTAGCCTTGAAAATAATATGTAATGAAGGTATTGTCCTTTTGGTGTTTTGTCCTCTGGGTGGTTTGTCCTCAGGAGTTTTGTCTTACACTCTGATACATGTATGATGTACATATCGTATATATTATGCTTAGAATAGTGTAAAATTTGGCAAATATGAACTGAAAACATGTTCCTACGAAGTAGGCTCTCTTTTACAAATTGTCCAGTAATGAGCGAGTCCATCCGAATCCTTTCTCTGGCAAAATAAGGAAAACCATTGATATCAGAACCTTGATTTTTTGGCATGTGCATTAGGGGACTGTTACCAGCAAGTTCTGAGCTGACCTACTTTTGATGAAAATTTGACCTACTTAGGTGACCTCGAAACCTCGAAATTGGCAAAAAACATGTCTTAAAGACCAACAAAATGCGCTTACACACTTAAATCATATCAAACCCTACTTTGTAGGTCCTGTGACGTTAGTCGCACTGCCATGTCAGCTATTGCCATTTCAAAATATTCTCCTGGGTTAATAGATATAGGACAAAGTGAAATTATATAACCCAGTAGGGGATCAGCCAAAGTTAAAATTTGGTGAACATGCAGACAGGCTCTTATTTTGCTCCCAATATTGCAACTGAGCCATTAATGCCACCTTTGTATAGTGTTGGCTCACATGAACCACCATGCCACCTACATGTACATGTGGGCAAACATGACACTTCACCCAGTCACATTATCTGGACACCGGGACAACCTGTAACAAACCAACAGTATATTTTAAACAGGCCAATCAAACTGTATATAGATCATTAAAAATAACGTGTCCTGAATATCTACTCCGGACCATTCAATAGATGGTAATTGCTTTGCCATTGAAGTTTGAAATTGTTCTCGATTCAACTAGTTAAACCGTACATCATACACAGCCAAATTTCCACATGTTGGTACCGTGTGGTAACTGAATGGTAACCGCAAGAAAGGGCCCGGAACGGTACACCTCAGTACAGTACCAGTCACTGCTGACCAGTATCCACACAGTACCACTCAGTAACTGGTCAGTACTGATTGGATACTGTAAGGTACCGCACAGAACAGGACTGAACAGTACTGCATGGTAACTGAACAGTAACCAACCTGTTACTGTGCAGTACTGCTCAGTTACCTCTTGGAACCAGGCTGTTGCTAACTGACATGTACTGTTCAGTGCAGTTCTGAGCTGTGATCACCACATAGGAACTGTTCAGTCACAGCTCAGTACTTTAACATGTATGGTGAGTCTTTCCGTGCAGTACCGTTCAGTAGTGTACAGCTCAGTACATGTATGTGAAAAATTGCCTGTGTACCTTTTACCAAGTGAAAAATCACATCATGAAATGGTACTTTGAAATTCAAGGACCTTGCACGGTTCGAAGAAGTGAGTGAGTGTAGTAAGGTTTGACGTCATTTTCAACCTTGTTTCAGTCATATCACGACGGCGCCTACATGTGCCAGAGCACGAGTGCTCACAGTTCCTATTACACTGGACACTGATCAGCCCAGCCCGTACAGCACCCGGTCACCCATCCAAGTATTGAATGAGCTTAACTTCGGTGATCTGACGAGAACCGGTGTGTCCAACGCTATAAGCCGTACCAAAGGGAAGTCTCCATACAGTACTGTACAAAACTGCATTCAATCATGACCGTGAATAACACCTGGATCCATCTCCATTTGCCTTGGGAAAGGCCCCTAATTGTTCAGTTGTATCCACCCTGAGCAGTCTCAATTGGGTGACGTGAACACATCCTGGGCAGCAGTCTCAATTGGGTGACGTGAACACATCCTGGGCAGTCCCCAGTCCATTCATTTATATTCACCTTGGGCAAGCCCCTAATTGAGTGACTTGGGCACACCCTGAACAGTCCCCAGTCCATTCATCTGTATGCACCCTGGGCAGACCCCCAGTTGGGGGACTTGGACACACCCTGAACAGTCCCCAGTCCATTCATCTGTATGCACCCTGGGCAGACCCCCCGTTGCGGGACTTGGACACACCCTGAACAGTCCCCAGTCTATTCATCTGTATGCACCCTGGACAGGCCCTCAGTTGGGGAACTTGGACACACCCTGAGCAGTCCCCAGTCAATTCATTTGTATTCACCCTGGGCAGACCCCCAATTGGGTGATTTGGACACACCCTGAACAGTCCCCAGTCCATTCATTTGCATTCACCCTGGACAGACCCCCAAGTGGGCGACTTGAACAGACCCTTAAGAGGCACCAGTCCATTGTCTCAGTTTTATCAATTTTGGTCTAGTTCTCATTCTACTGACATTTAATACGAATATTTCTTTACAAAATCGAGCAACTCAGTTTTGATGTTGAATTAAATATCACCAGAATAAGAACTAGACCAAAATTGACGAAACTGAGTTACCGTTTTCCTGTTGGAGTTGTCTTCTACAAGAAATGATGATGTAAGTAATGATAAGTTGAATACTTTTTTTCAAAATAGCCATTTAAAAAAGAAGGCTCATTTTTTAAAATTATTTTATTGAAATTTGAATATCTTCACAATTAACCTTCAGATTTACAGTGTAACACATTTATATATTTGCGATCCCTTAGAAATGTACTTTCAACAAATGTATACATTAGCATAGCTTTTAGGGATACTTTTAGCGGTATAAAGTGTGTGTAAAAGTGTCTGCAGGAGGACTCAGTATCCTAATGTGTGTACCCTGTACAGTGACATATCCTCTCAGTAGTTGCCTCATTCCTCCTAATATAGCAGTAGGTGTGGCCAGGTACATAACCAATCAGTAGCCCACTAATATGGCACATTTCCAAGTTCAAACATGTCAAATGGTTCAGAGATAAATGCTGTTTGGTGTCTGTTTATAGGAGTTAGTGAATAGAATTTAATGTCTATTTCAGCTATATCGCGATGAACCAACTAAGCCAAGTTGCGTTCCTGCTACTTCAAAGAAGAAATCTTTGAAGCAGCATGGAACCAGACACCCTCCATCCACCCTATAAAACACTGAGGACAGCGCACAAGACACAGATAGGATTCTTACACTGTGCCCACCCAATCATGTCTGATTGATTGATTATGGTGTCTGATTATAAATTCTTTTGAACAGAGCTGGTGGGCTGAGCGATCAAGGCTAATCCAAAGTTTGAATGGGGAAGTTGACTTGTGTACTAAGATGCCTAAGCTAAGATTAGATACATCCTCGGCATCCAAGACTGTTATCAGTTTCCTGTGTTAGTAAATTATGACATCAATAGTTGAAACCAGAAGACAAAGACAGACAAAATATTTTGCTTTAACAGTATACAGATGTTTATTGTAAATATTAAGAAAATATATAGAAATATATAAAAAGGTACAAATATGTAAATGTTATTTAAGGTATACAAAATATAGCATGTATGTAAAGAGGGAACAGTCACAGCTAATTAGTAATACATTTAGAAATATTCACAACAAATATACATGTATATACAATACATTATACAACAATTAAAACATGATATGCAGACTAATTTGACGAGGAATGACACCCTTTTACTTGCTGCAAACAACACAGATGATTTGCATCCAATGTCAGTGATCATGACCGACCAGTGATATGGGAAAAAATGTATTTGATGGTCTGCTGTATTGAATATTTTGATAACTAATAGACTATCGCCATTTCAATTTTTTGCAACTGCGCAGCGTCGGCGCAGCTTTTCGTGAACTTCCTGTTTGTACCAAATCGAAAGTTTTTAACGTTGGAGAGATAGGCTGAGTATTGGAAAACAGTTAATATTTTGTGCAACTGTACGTAAAAACATAAAAAAATCTCATGGGCTATCGCCAGATGGGCTGAAGAATGGCTCCGGATATTTATTTATCCTCAACACAATTTAGTTCCACAGAAAAAGTACTTTTCCCGAGATATGACCCACTTTCAACATGGCCAGAATGCGGCCGTTGGTACAAATGACCTTTCGTGACCTTGCTGCGCAGACGCTGTGCAGTTGCAAAAAATTGAAATGGTGATTTCGACTATTGTAAGCACTTGTGTAGAAGAACCATATAAATAGTAATATTTAGAATGATAAATATGATAATTAATTCTGAGCACCACAATAAATGAATGAGATTCGTATCTAACAGTTTATTCAACTGATATTAATGACATCAAGGTACCCCGGAGGACCCCTACAGAAACATACCCTCACATACATGAGTACCTTCACAGACAAGGGGACTCGGGTACCCCTACAAACACAGGTACCCCCACAACCATAGGTATACACAGGTACAAAACGGTACAGGCAAGCAGTACTGACAGACATGATAGAGGAAGAGTACATGGCCTCTGAGACTTGAAGCACCATCACAAACATGGGGGTACCCTCAGAAACTCGGGGTACCCCCAGAGATTCTCGGGTACCCTAACCAGACACTCAAACTGTCATACCATGACCTCCAACTCCCATCTCTATAACACAGATCATGTATATTATTTACAGGCGTCTATTCACATGTATATTAAGGTTATTTAACATGTTTAAAAATCTATAGAAAACATTTTCAGAAAACGGGTATCAATCAATAACCATGACAAACAAAAAAATCTTCAAACTTCAAATATTACGTAACAGCATTAAATCAGGTCATAGATCTAATGTAGATACAAGAACATAAAGAATGTTGGATACTTTATTTGGAGGGGGAGGGTTAACGATGTATTCCTCCTCGAAAGTAGAAATGTTTCCTAAAGAAAGCAAAGACTTAAAAGTAAACATGGTAAAATCCTGAAAAGATGATGAACAAATATATATTAAAATTGAGGCAGACAGATGGACAGATGTGTAAAACCAATATCTCTCAAGTCTCTGGTGATGATCCATGAAAGACTACTTTCAGCATGTTCAATGAGCCAAATAGTCCGGGCAAAAATCAGTCCATATATCTTTGTAATATCTCTACCACACTCTGGTACACAAATTGTCTTCTTATATTTCTTTGATTCTTTTCCATGTGCTGATCATCTCCAATTTCACCAGAAAATATTTGAAAACAAGAGCCCATGGGGCTTCAATATATGCCTGCACATTGGTTGGTTGGTTGTTTGGAGTTTAACGTCGCACCTAAACTTATTGGTCACACAGCGACGATGACCCATACAAACATACCCTAGGAAAACCCTAACCCTAACAAGAACCTAACCAAAACTACAAAAAAAAAATTGAATTTTGAAAATTAGGCTCTACAGACACTGTTGATCACAATGGATCGTCAGAGAGCTTAATTTGTTTGGCACTTTAATTTACCTCCTGTGCCAGACAAACATGGTATGGTACAAACCATGCTGCCCTAAGCTGGAGGGCAGCCTGCACATTGTTGACAGGTCAGATTTCAGTGCCATATCCAGAGCCATTTTGATACCTGTCAAGGGGTATGGGCGCCCAAGCTTTACAGCCAATTTTAATGCTTTTTACATACAAATGTGCCCAAATACATACAAATGCGCCCAAAAAAAGGCAAGAAAGGGTGTCCCCAAATAAACTCTGGATATGGCCCTTGGATTTAATATTTGCGATCCAACGTCTTTAATACATTTTGATATAGCCTTGGTGTGCAATGATCCAAATACCACATTTGTAAATATTGAATTTCTTGCGATGGTTTGAGACTTTGGTGGTTTAATTCGAGTTAATATATAAGACAGCCAGACAGATAAACAGACATGCAGACTTCAAAATCAACAGGTTTCTTCATTGCCATGAATTTGTGGTACATGTATACCTGAAATTCTGAAAGTCACATTCCGCAGCCCTGCATTGAAGTTTATATAGCCCAGACATCAATATTTCCAACTATTTCCTGGTGTGACCTTAACCTTTGATCTCAAACATGTCAAAATGAATCGAGTATATTTTTGTCCCATGGGCAAGGTATAGCCAATGTTTAATAACAAAGCATAACCAGAAACTCAAGATACTACACAGGCAACTAAAGTAGGGACAGACTTTGCTATCGTATAATATGACCTTGTCTAACAACAGGTGCATGACCTCATCCAACAATGGGCGTATAAAAAAAGTGATACAACTAATTTTCCAAAGAGAATAACGTTTGCCGAGTTAAAGTGATTCTCATATCAACATCAAAATTACAACACAGTTATGACAACAGATATCACAGAAAGTTTTCAATGAGAGAAACCTCAACAAAATGATATTATCTTAATACATACTATGTCAGCAAAAGCCTAATGATACACGTTAAAACATCAAAATAATATTATATTGTATGTACATTACTGATTATCTGACATGTTAATCGCATAAAAATACATTTATATATATTCTGATACGCTGCAGATATGTATATGTTTATAACATAATCGTATATGCATAAATGGTCAAATGTAGGCCTACGTAATCTTACATTAAACTAAAAATCGTGAGATGAGTTCTTAACTTCATCAGCAACACATAACTGTTTGACATCAACAATCTTAAACATGATTTTAATCTAAGTCAACTTCCTTCACTGATATAACTGAAACCAGGTCAGTCGGGGAATTGCTCTCGAGCAAGGTCACATTTGTCAAGGTCACCTTATTTTAATCTACGTCAACTGTGTTCAGGCTATGCAAGTCAACTTTATTATTCTAAGCTACACTTTCTGCGTGATCAATTTCAAACAAACCTCTCATTACTATTCGACTGTAATAGAACAGTGGGTATGAACAATTACGAACCAACTATGTACATAATGGTATTTATGTACCAGTACAAAATATACATCATCTAATGACATGAACATGATATAATAGACAAGTAACATAACAGAGGAGACCACACGCTTCAGATAGTGTAGTTTTAATCCTTCATGTAAAACTACATGCAGTTAGGGTTTAGATGGACTTTAGGGAGCGATCACACACATACCGTCAGGGCTGCATCTAGAGCCAATGTAGTTCCGGAAAATGTATGGGCGCCCAAAACATCCGATGCCCAAACTCAAATGTAAAAAAAAAAAGTGTTGTTGTTGTTCAAATTGAAAGGATTTCTGAAGGAAATACTTTAAAGAAAAAGCTTCTGAGAGCCTCAATATCGATCTGATTGCATAACTAAGTATTGAATTTTATGCTAATAAACCTCTATTTTTTGACTGATTTGACAGGCTATTTGCGCTGAAATTCACTAACGAAAATTGGATTCTCAATAATGAATTACGAATGGGATCTGGGAGTTTGGGATCGGAACCTGCAAAAAAAATCCTAGATGCGGCCCTGACAGTATGCTAAGTGAATGTATGTAGCTGTACACTAACCACATAAACCACTGACAAACCACCCACCTGTGCATAATGGATTTTACAAAAATCTTAAAGGACAACTTGCCTGGACGGGTTTTCTGCTGATATTTTCCATTCAAACTGATGTGTTTTATGGGAATAATACAGTTTACATATTATTTTGTTTGAGCATTTTAATTTTGTACTAACTATAGGGCACCGCCATTAGATAGGTCAGATTTGAGGTAAAATTATGTCAGAGTTGAGGGAGAATGCATCCGAGTTGATTGGAAGTAACTTTAGCACTGTGGCTAGCAATGACATCACCTTGTTTACGTTGCAAGAAAAATGCCACAGCCAACAGAGCCTTGCTTTCGTGTACAAATATGCTGGCACAGTACAGCCCCTCTTCACAAAGTAAACACATCCCAAATGATCACATCAAACAGATTATGTCCATGGAACATATTATTTCATTTGTACAGTGCAAATTCCCAAAGAAAAATTACATTGAGGAAACTTCTCCTTTAAATGAAGGATACATTTGAATTATTTGAGTGACACTGATGACATGTTAGGAAGATGGTTTACCCGTTGTTGGAACTGGACATCCGTGCTCGTCACTATTATCCGGACAGTCGTAGAATTGGTTACAGAACATGACAGAGTCCAGGCACAGTCCCATATCACACGCTCTCTGACCTGGAGGACAGGCATTTTGAACTGGGGAAACCCAAAGGAAAACAAACATGTGAAGAAGAGACCATACACAAAAATATTTTTCAACAAACTTCGGTAAAACTGGAAAGCTACTAGGTAGGTTTGAAACAGAAACAGTCCTTCGATGTAAAAATGTACACATGCGCACTTTTTTTTTCTGAGAATTATCTGTTATCAGTAGATAAGTTTATCAAAGGTCATTAATTTCATTTGAACTTGTCACTCATTCTCCAACATAAATGATCAGGCCAAAGTTGTGCAGTTGTGAGTTATGCAGTTGTAAAGTTATGTAGGGAGAATAGGTTTTCTCACGGTCTTGTCAGTTTAGACAATAATAGACTATTAACGAACAGTAGTGTTGTATTAATGCAGGGGAGACAAGTGCTTTACTATAGAGTTGTCTCCCCTTGGTAGAGGGCGCTGATTGCCCAATAGCCAATGAGATTAGCTCGCGGGCTGGGTGAAGATACTGACTGACTGACTGGGGACAAGACGTAACAGACTGCTTCTCCCGGGGAATAACCAGTAGGTAAGCCTGCCCACTATTAGGGACCTACTAAGTTTGTTTGCTTGGTCAGGTTTATGCAAAAAACACCAGCCCCCTGCCGGACTAAGCCCCACCTAATCTTGTGTACACACACCCCTTTGCCCTATCTCTACCCAAACTGGACTCTTATTATCTTAGGCACACTATGGCAGACTAATGTTTGTTTTTCCCATCAGTACACCAGGTAACATATCAGTTTTATCTACTAAGCAGGTACACCAGCCTAGCCACTGTTTACACAAATAATTTCTTGACTGCTTGTTTCTATCTATCTGTATCTTATCCTGTCACATGACAGAGCCAAATTCAGTCCTGAAAGACAGTTCCAGGCCTTCACTTCAGTTCTGACTGCGAAGTGATCACATGCGTACAACTTCTTCTCTGCATCGTTTTTCGATTGTCCCTCCCCCATCCCCATTTATCCATTCATCATGCCTTTCTATTTCAGCAATGACTTTTCATCTATAGGTGTGAAGAATGGCCTGTCGGCTTGGGTATAATCTACGTCCCTGCAGGCTACGCTCCTCGGGACTACAATTTAAGCTCCCAAGCACTCACACTCGTGCCGAACGCGATGCAATCACCAGTGACAAAGCCTGCCCATTATACTGGCTAATACCTCTATAGGTGTTACTACAGTTGTACTGCCCACTAGAATTTTCATTTTGCATTTCAATGTATCATTCCATTGAAGGTATGTTTTAAGCTTCACATCCTGAACTGGAGAGTAACTTTGTTGTGGTGACAGTTCTCCGGCCGGGAGTTGAACCACGGACCCCTGGCTTACAAGGCCGGCGCCGTACCAACTGAGCTAAAGGGAAATTCCCGCTAGCTACACGCTAGTACAGGCACCCGCTTCCTATCACACTCCTCTCCGTCACGAAGAACCGCCATCCTCTTTCCCTATTAACCCTGGGGCTAGCCTGACAAGCTCCCCCATTCCCTCCCTTGTACCACCCATCCTTCCCAGTAACTCAACTCGACAATCAGATCATCATCAACCACTTCCCACACTTCCTCATCTCGACAATCTGACCATCGACCCAACCCGCTCGCATGAGGATCCTACCGGCGACACCAATGTCATAGTGACCGAGTTCTCCGGCCGGGAGTTGAACCACCGACCCCTGGCTTACAAGGCCAGTGCCGTACCAACTGAGCTAAAGGGAAATTCCCGCTAGCTACTTGCTTGTACAGGCACCCGCTTCCTATCACAACTTACCTGTGGGAGGAACAGTAATCCCAGGAGTTGATGTTGTCACATCTGAAATCAAATTAAATTAAATTTTTTTTTACAATATTCTTTTTCGTTTTTACACATTAATAATGTTCTTAGAAAATGACTCCATTTCTTGTTCAATATGAAAGAAATAGTATTGTTGAAGGCTGAATTTTCACGTAACTCGAAGAACATTGTTGGTTTCATGTTAATTGTATTAAACTACTGCATTTGGTCTGTGTGAAAGAGAATTTTTTTTTTTTTAAATCTCCCTCCCTAGTCATTTTTTTTTAATAAAGTGCCTGTCAATCTAGAGATTTAGTTTATTCAGCCTTAAATTATATTTACGACAACAGGCAATTCTGATGAATTCATGCAAGCACTTGTCAAAGTACAGTTTCCAAGGTAGTCAGGGCTCGACATTCTCGACTGCCCGAGACAGGTGAATGCAGCACTGGGGCAGGTTTCTGAACTGACGTGCCCGACTGGACAGGTCGTTTTGGCTGAATAAATTCGCCAGCTGTGTATCTATCGCGACTATTGAAAACAATCAAGTTTTTACAGTATGGCAGAACTTGTCAAATTTATGGTGACGTTAGACTTTTACGTATATTTTGTTCGTTTTTTTCTTAGCGTGAGTGCATTCATTCCCGTATAGTGTATTTGCCGTGATGCTCCCGCACATGGTTTTTCTCCCGACTCGGCCGTTAAACATTCGCTCATTGGCCGACGTTGGTCTCGCTGGGGCCTATCGGCTAATCAGGGATTAACTTATTCACTCTGTGGCCAGTCGCAAAATGGTGGCCACACAATTTTCACTGTCAAAGTTGGGCAAGTAGGAATAAACCTTGGACAAGTAAATTTGCACACCCACCTGCCCGACAGAACAGGTGATCTAAAGATCTAACGTCGAGCCATGTTAGTCACTGTAGTTTTTACTTTCAAAGATCCCAAGGACATGATCTTCTTTTCTAAAACTTATTTTCTCAGGAAAATAAAACAAACCTGGACAAGGCTGACTGACAACAGATACATCGTCAATGGCAACATCTCCAAAGATACCGTCGCCCCGGGCAACAGAGAAGGTGAAGGTCACTTGAGGCCCAGATGGAAGGGGAACGCAGGCAAATCTCCAAACATCGCCTTGGTTACCGGTCACACCCCAGATCCGTTTTGGCGTGCTGTCAGGACTTTGAGAGCCCAGCAGCACGAGTTCCCCAATATCGCTCCCTCGCATGTGATAATAAAACGTCAGATGATCCCTGGTCCCTGCCGTGAATTCTGGGGATTTTGCATCAGTCGTATCTCCCGCCTCACCAGAACTCGCCTCAGTATACAAGAAATGGCCTGGTTTGATAACAATTAAACATTATTGAGGGCTGTTTCAAAAATATGTGCATGGGGAGGGGGGTGGAAAACTATCTGCTGCCACCCATATAAATCCGAAGATAAAACAGACATTGTAATTGGGAATGACCTATATACAAAATATGTCTGCCCTATGTACAGTTTTCTGGAACAGCCCGATACAAGCCCGGAGGGATCTCCTGAAACAATACTCTTCTGACTCGAAACATGGTAGCCTATTTCTTCTAATTTTTCGAACAGCATTTTTAGATTGAGAAGCAGAAAACAAACATCTTTATGTCCACTGAGGCTAAGTACTATGGCATGGATACGTTATTTATACCAAGAACTGAAAAGACAGCTAACGAAATTTGTAGAATGCCTGAAGTGAACTTTGCTGTCTGAATAATTGGAAGAAATAGGGTAAAAAACTCAAGATGACCCGACTGACAGACCTGCTCACGCTTTTTCTGCTAATATGTTCAAGCACTTAATATGTTAACACAGACACAGAGAGAGTTCAAGTTAATGTCCCGCTGTAAACCAGACAGTCCAACTCACGTCGGAGATGCTACATGTACTATCATTTACTTTGATAATGAGGGGGCAGTCCTGTACACAACACCTATCATACCTGAGTGGTTTCCGAAGGTGTGGTCAGCGTCTGGCCCCGTGTTCCTCGACAATGTCGACCCTCCGTGATATAGCCAGGTGAATTTACCACTACTACTCAGTTGATAGCCACAGATGAAGGAACCCTCAAAATCGCAAGACGGTGACCGGAGAGAATCTGTGGACCATGTAATTTCAACAGTAATTTAATTTTCAACTAACTTTTTTCAAACATTTTGCATTACATGTACATGAATTGCATAAATTGCACGCTATAGCTAGGCCTGTGCTGCGGATTACACTTTTCGAAATTCAAATCTACTTGTCGAGACATTAAACTCCTCCAGTTCAATGACATTCTTTCCCTCATTCGTAATATACTGATACTCAATATACTGGTCTTCGGTCTCATAGATATATAACAGACAATCAAATCCGTCGAACTTTTTATTCATAGTTTGTCATTTGAGTATACAGTCTAGCCTCGCTAGGGGTACGGACATTTCCCCCAGTGGACATTTCCCCCAGCGGACATTTCCCCCATGGACATTTCCCCCAGTGGGCATTTCCCCCAGTGGACATTTCCCCCAGTGGACATTTCCCCCACCTTATATTAGGTGTGAGGAGTTCTGAACTTGAGCACCTTTCAAGTTGTGAGGATTATCTCTGCTGAGAGAAGCCATTTGATGAGAACTACAGTGAAAGTTGAGGTAAAAAAAAATATATAGAACAAAATTATATTGTTTAAAAATACATCTTTTATTGTACCACTATGTGATATAATGTTTTCTTAAAATGTTAAAATATATACTATGTATATGAATATTATATGTTATCACTATGTGATCCATTATATTGTTTAAAAATGTGCTATATAATATATAATATAAACAATTTAGTTTTTGCAAAATTATTTGAAAATTATGTTATATTAGCCTCAAAATAACCTAAAAATATAGGGTGGGGGAAATGTCCACTGGGGGAAATGTCCACTGGGGGAAATGTCCATGGGGGAAATGTCCACTGGGGGAAATGCCCTGGATCCCTTCGCTATAAGGTGCCACGATATAGCACTGATTCTGATATAAGGCAGGTTCTGTTGTGTTTCCCAAATTAACAAATGCATATTATTTCAACCCTTTTATTGTCCAAATTTGGTCCTCCAATAACAGTGTTTAGCAAGGTTACACCGTATTTTCATGACTATTTGTCCCTAATATCATGTCCATTTAAGGCCTAATTAATTATAGACCTTCTCCAAGACAATGTTCCATTTAATATGAGGACTAAATTCAATTGATAGTATTTTTTTTTACCACATATTTCTCCCTCGTCGGTTTGGTCCCTACAGTCCACCATACCATTACAGGTAAATGAGGACTGGATACAACCATCACCGCACTTAAATTCCTCCTCTGTGCAGGCTGAAATGAGAAAAATAATGTAGACTGTATTCTGAATTAACTATGAGGACATACAGGCAAGTTTCTCACTTTTAATAGAGTACCGTAATTAAGTTTCAATCAGCATACAGAAATGACAATTCAATATGACGTTAGCCCAATACAAAGAAATTTATATAAGAAATAATATTTAGAGAGGAAAAAGTAAATTAGCCGTCAGCAAGAAACAATCAAATGGATGTCCCTCCTATTGTGGAATTGGTCTTACAGTACGAGACATGCCAACCCATTGATAAGCAAGTTCAATTCCGTCTCTGAATGTTGAACTGTGTGGAACTGGACTGATAATTCATGTGTTCAGTTCATCATACCATTTATAGGGGTAGTACTAAGATTCACAGTCAGACTGACAATGTCCAAAGTTACAACAGATTGTAGACAAAACATGATGATGATTCATTTATTTAACGAGGGTAACTCAACTCAGTATACAATATACACTGTTCTCCCCCAAGGCCCTCAATATGCTGAAATAAATCCTGAATGTCCACAGCATATATTGATGATTATTGTCCAGCATTTACAAGATAATTGGAGAACTTCTCCAGGATAAATATACTGTACAGGATTTGATATTAGTCTGTCACGATTTTATTGAAGATCCGTACATGGATCCCAAATCTGAGAGGTGCTTCATTTGATACACAAGTTAGGGCAATCCTGCTCTCTAAAATGGAGGTAAAAAAGGTCGTTTTTGCTCAATAAATCCGTGTACATAATACATTCAGCAAAATCCTCTTGAGGCGCATGCACACATATATGCGCATCAAATGGTAGTGAAAAAAGAATTGTCATCTATCTAATTTGCATAATAATGGGCTAAATGTCTGTCGCGCTGTTTAAACAGCATTCACTCTGGTTCTTCAAATGGCACATTAATTTTAGGACATGGAACAACAGATAAATTAATGCACCTGAAGTTTTGAAGGGATCAGAAGTTACAGGGCAAAAACGACCTTTTTTACAGCCATTTTAGAGAGTGGGATCGCCCTAACCCGATACAGTTTGTAGACTTACTGCAGTTATTTTCATCTGAAAAGTCCCGACAATCCACCTTCCGGTCACAGAATTTGTCCACGTCGAGACAGTAGTCTTCATCCTCACATTTCTCTGTGCCTGATGGACAAGCTAAATGGATAGATAGAATGTCAGTTATCAACAGTTCAGTTTGTAATTAACATGGTCAATATAGCTTAATGAGTCCAGCTGGGCCAAGAGCCATTATTCTCCTCATACTTTAGGTGAAAAAAAAAGTTGGGCAAAACAAATGTAATTTTGGAAATAAAAAAATCTGTGTTAATCTGTTGTTTACACTCTCAGAAACATCCCTAAATCTGTAAATTGGAAACTGAGCAGTATATCAGATAAACCTCCTGCATATGTCTGCAGAATTCTTTGAATTTTATTTCATAGCTATAACATTCATCATGCAGCATTTTCTTATGACCATGACATGTGCATCTGACCTCCACAACGATGACAACAATCTACTGCAAAGAAATCGGTCCATCACTCAAGATTGTCGTAAACAGTGGTCCGAGACTCGTAAAATGCAGAAGTTGTCGTAAATTCAGAAGTTGTCAATGAGGAAGTAGTCATTATTTTCAGCCGGGAAACAAGCCATTTTTTTTTATATTTTTTTTTTATCGCCTTTTACAATTTTGTCCATTTCTTCTTGGCACTTACATGAAATAGTCGAACACATAGCAGTACATGTGCCTAACTATAATGATACATATGTCAATGTAAATAGCATGCAATTTCATCTCAGTGATTTTATTTTGAGCAATATCACAAGTATAACACAGGAAGGAAGCAATCAGAGATTGCTCAATCGTATGCCCCCCCCCCACTTCCACTTTAATCCGACACTGCCCCACCATTGTTCTGTTCTTTATTGGTTGGTGGAGGCCCAATTTGGATAATTATAAAAATTCTGTTTTCAGTCACTTTTTTGCCATGCCTGACATAATACATAAGTGTCAAGCAACAAGTGATAATACGATGCTTCGATGCAAGATGGTCACCAGGGCTTTCGCCAAATCCGAAAATGTGACCTGGTCATGAGACCTACATTCCTTGAGTATATTGTGGTGAAATTATGAAGCGATCAGTGAACTTTGAATTTTGCACCCAATTCACTGTTTTTGGGGCAATTTCATACTTTAGGACCTATGTTGTTTGCTTTGGAATGTAGAATAACATATAATATAGCCATTTTCCTGGTTCAAATCGGTTATGGACTGAGATCCAGCTTGGACAAATGAATATATCCCATTCACTTAGGTTTAAACCAAGGGCCATAACTCTTGAAAATATAACCGAAAACAGAGAACTTAACGCTGCACATCTATGGGTCAGTGACCACATATCATGCAAATTTCGTACTTGTTCATACAATATTAACCGAGATCGAGCCCTACAAATGCCAATTCACAAAGATTTGAAGAAAAAAGGGCCATAACTCTTGAAAATATAAGCAAAATGTGGAGAAACTTCAAGCTGCACAACTACAGGGCATTGACCACATATCCTGCAAATTTCATAATTGTCCATACAATATTAACCGAGAACCAGCCCGGACAAGTTCCAATTCACAAAGATTTGAAGAAAAAAGGGCCATAACTCTTGAAAATATATGCGAAACGTGGAGAAACTTCAAGCTGCACAACTACAGGGCATTGACCACACATCCTGCAAATTTCATAATTGTCCATACAATATTAACCGAGATCCAACACGGACAAGTCCCAATTCACGGAGAATTCAGGAACGAAGGGCCATAACTCTTGAAAATATAAGCGAAACGTGGAGAAACTTTACGCTGCACAACTGTGGGTCACTGACCACATATCATGCAAATTTCATACTTGTCCATACAATATTAACCAAGATCCAGCCCGGACAAGTCCCATTCACAGAGATTTCAGAAAAAGGGCCATAACTCTTGAAAATTATACCGGAACTCGGAAAAAACTCTACGCTGCACAACTATGAGCCACTGGCCACATTCCATGCAAGTTTCAATCCTGTCCATCAAATATTAACTGAGATATTGCCCGGACAAGAAATTCGGAAGGACAGACGGACGGACAGACGGATGGATGGATGGACAGACGGACGGACAAAGCGATCGCTATATGCCCCCCCTCTAGTTAGACTGGGGGCATAATTACAATGAAACAATACATCATAGGATGGATTCATGCTAAACCCTCTTGAGAAGTTGATTCAAAGTTTAGTAAACAATTTGGAAGATTTCATTGGCTTCTTGAGAGAACTGGAAGAACGGCCAACTATTAGTAATTTTTAAATAGGCTCAGTGTAATCTCACAATCTCCATGTCACTCATTTAGTTTAGGGAGCTTCTTGAAATTGGGGCATACTAGGAACTGGCATAAGGCATTTCAAACAGAGTGGCATGGTGCGTCGTGCTGGAACTCTTAGGAACTCCATGCCATACAGTTTGGAACTCGGCAGACAAAAGATGGCTTATGCCATACCATACAGCGGCATGAGAGGAATGGCCTTTCCAACTGGAACTCTAATCCATCCAGATCAGAACACCAAACTGGGCATGGTGTATTCCATTTGAATAACTGGCATATGCCATCCATATCAGGGAACTCAGTTCCTAATTTCAAGAAGCTCCCTTAGCGGACTCCAAGAAAGACAAAGCCTTACTGAATTCAGGACATGCCCCTTGGCTGATTGATATATCATCCAGAGCTGCAAAGGTCTTGGCGTCAGGCTGCTGTTGTCCTGGTACAGAGAAGGTGAACCTCAGACGCATGTAGGTGGAGCCAGGCATGTTTACGAGAACCCTGTTCCATGCACTGTTACGTAATCCACCAGCGCTCCAAAAGACTGCTGATTGCGGTCCAGTCTTGAGTACCCAAGATCCATTCACCTGGAATATATAAGATGTTTGAATAAGTTTATGGTTTCCATGATTACATTAACCTTTTCACTGTTGATGACATACAGTGCACGTCACTGCTTTCTCTTCCCATTCTGTTTATGACGTGCAGTGTACGTCCATGTTCGTAGTCGCTCTATGTTATTTCGGCGAGCATACGCTGATCAAACAAGAAGGGAATTCCGTCGTTATTGGCGGATCCCCCAATGTTATTTCCTCTTAGTTAGACATCAAAGCACGACAAATCTAAGTGCATATGTTAATTACCCTAATAATTCAATCACCGGAAGTGTAGCAAAAATGGCATAAATCTGGCAATATTCTTCATGGCACCAGCTACAAAGTTTCACATTTTGTCATTATATGACTTTTCTTCAATTTGAATGAAGAATGGGAATGTTACTTTTTCTCTGTGTTTGAATAACAGAGTTGAAAAGTGATTTTCCTGTGATTGAATTATTAGGGGAATTACCGTAGTATTCTCTCAATGGCCGCGACATGACAGGTGAACCCAGGTTAAACAATGAAAGGGTTAAGGCCAGGATCATTGTGAGGTCAGAGTCATGGTGACATATCACAGGGCCTCATAGCCAATAATCTTGAGGACCATTTTTATGCAAACTAAAGTTTTGTCATCAATAATGAGTTTTGTCACACAACTTGGGGATGGAAACTGTCAATCAACCTTAAATTTAACCAAAAAAATGACCATAGAGGTCCATTTCAACAGCCCTGGTGCTGAGGGACGTTGACCTCTAAGGTCAATTTTTCAAGTCGATTATATCCCATACCATTAAGAGTAGGATTTTGAAAATAGAGATCTCATGCATCCCACAGTAGCCAAGTTACTTTTCATATTTAAAGCGCATTTACATATTTTTGAGGTGTTGACAGTGAAGTTGGTGAGATGAAATTGAGTTGGGAACAAGAATGAATTGTTGGAAATAGTTTTTGAGTGGAAACTGGACAAGATCCAAACTGTGTGCTTAAAATACAAGATAGGTGACAGTAGCCATCTTGGATTATGAGGGTCACTGAAGAGCAATCCCAACCATCCTCTCATCGATGTCAATCGTTCTCTAGTTATTAGTCGGACAAGAAATGTGTAGACATCCAACTGCTGAAAATGTAAGATGGCTGATGGCAGTCATCTTTGCAGCCATCTTGTACCACACAATTGACTGAAAAGCAATCCAAATCGTCCTCTGACCAATGTCAAGGCACTCGCCAAGATTGCAAAGTTATTGGTCAGACAAGAAAATGTGTGAATGGCAGATGGCAGCAATCTTGGATTATGCAGGAAACTGAAAATTAAACATTTATAAACAATGTTTCTATTTATAACCAAATCAAACCTGCTTTGCTCAAATGCCTAATCTCTATTAGGAAATACAATACAAACTGTTAAAAACGGAAGTTAAAACCAAAAGTTGTCTCCCCTTAGGGGGTGTCTGCCCCTAGGGGAGCTCTCCCATTCATCCCAGCCAGGCTACTATATAAGCTCTGCTCACACCCATTCATATCCTCTTTCTCATTGTAATAAACCGAGACCTGTAGTGTGCAAGGCCGCGGCATGAGGGGAAGGAAGGGAGGGACCATCAGAGCAAAGCAGGTTTGATTTGGTTATAAATAGAAACATTGTTTATAAATGTTTAATATTTATTTCCCAAATCGTAAACCTGCTTTGCTCAAATGCCACAGTACCAACATATGGAGGTGGGAAACCTCGGCCTTGTTGTAGCACCAAAAGCAGGCAGAGTAACCGCTGGGATGACACAGACATGGGCATAGATATGACACATTAATACTCAACAAGAAAACCCTGGTCAATGACGCAAATGGGGTAATGCATGGAGTAGATATAGAAGAATACTTATCTTAGTGTCTCATCCATGTAGCTGTGATCGTGGATGTGGTACACAATATTACCCAATGTAGAAAACCAAGGCCCTTAGGCGGCGAGAGAATTCATTCGGTAACCGTTGTATGACAGGGGTGAGGAGAAATGCACTGCAACCCACAGCATACAGGGTGACCAACTAACACCACCCTCAGTCCACAAACCGACTAACGTCAACTCTCTGTACTTTAGTCCTTGGAGCTTGATCCGGTCTTGTGAGTTGACAGCGGCCGCCCTGAGTCTACTCTCCGTGTGACGTCAACTTTATGTCAGTTCTTCGTTGAACTTGTGAGTTGACCGCAGGTGACTCAGCTGAGATGAACTAGAAGGAGGCCATAGCTTCAACCTGAAATGACACAAGCAAATCTGCAGTGATGGCAAAGATTAAAAGTCACAATTGTGTCCGGCCTTAATTGATAACTTGAGAGATGGTGGCTGGCTAACTGACCTATTATTACTGAGTAGATAACATTTATATCCAATTATTTTTAAGATGACACTCTCTCAGTAAGGCACAATTACTAGTGCTGGATGAGTCAGTCCCGTGCAAGACACGAACCCGTGTCCTCAGAGTTCGGCACCAAATCGCCAGCAGTAAAGGCAAACGGCCCAGACCACTCGGCCACCTCAGCCTCCACCTAAAATGATCACAGATATGACAATAATTCTCAACAAAAAGAACCCTGGACGGTGACGCAGTGGTTAATTAAGGAGTAGTAATAGAAGATACTTATCTTTTGAGTGTCTTCATCCATGTAGCTGTGATTGTGATTGTGGTACACAATATTACCAATATGAAGGAAACCAAGGCCCTGAGGCGACGTGAGTATCCGTTTGGTAAGCGATGTATGAACAGGGGAAAGGCGAATGCACTGCTACCCGCAGCATACCCGGTAATTATCTTACACCAACCTCAGTCCACAAGCCGTCTCATGTCAATTCTCTGTACTTTAGTCCTTGAAGCTTGAACAGGTCTTGACAACGGCTGCCCTGAATCTACTCTCCATTCAACGTCAACAGTCTGTACTTTAGTCCCTGTCTTTGTACGTTGGACTCTTGAGTTGACCGAAGGTGACTCAGCTGAGATGATCTGGAAGAAGGTTATAGCTTTAACCTGAAATGACACAAGCAAATCTGCAGAAAGGGCAAAGATTAAAACTCATCATTGTGTCAGGCCTTGATAGATGACTCGAGAGTCGGCGGCTGGCAAGCTGACCTAATACTTCTCATAGGTGATCATTTAGTATGTGGACATAAAATTACTGAATAGCAGCGATGAAGCCGTAAGCTGGTTGACTATAGGCTAACAGCACACTAAAACTTACCCAAAGAGAACCCAGGTCGAAGACGCTGAAGATACTCATGGATTAAATCAAAAAACGTGATTGTAAAAGTGGAACACCATACTCAATAGAATAGTAACCATGTCTAAACCATACTCACCGATGATACGGGTCTTGTAAGATGGCTGACTGACCTATTGAGGTGATCATGTAGTATGGTGGACATATATGACTGAAGATGATGCAGCAAGCTGGCCGACTTGCTGCGCTGATGAGAAATGCCCCCCCCCCCTCTTTTTTGCAAGTTAATTGACCACGTGCTGGGCAGCCACCAGCGGCCCAAGCGTGGATATTCTATCTGATTGCACTGACATATCCCTCAGATAGAAATTTGTGAAGGTAGAATTTGCAGTCCATGCGCAGGACTGGACAATGTCATGAAGGGACAAGTTCTTCCATAAAGGCCATGACGTAGCGATGGCACGAATTCCATGAGAAGAAGCAGTAGACAACAAAGGGGGGCGTCAATGGCCAACTGATATGATCACTTAATGGTCTTCTTCAACCAAGAAGCAATGGTATTCTTAGTAATATCACGCACTGCAGAACGGCCGAAGGGACAAGAAATAATAGACGACGAGAGCCCCGATCGGGATCGGTACGAGTGAGATAGTGGCGTATGGCTCGAACAGGGCATAACAGAAGGTCATCTACAAGGTCATGTTCGAAGTCGGATAGCGCAGGGATGGAATACAAACGTTGAGCGCACAGACCTAGGCGAACAGACTCATTTTGGCGATGAACTCGGGTACGGGTCGAACGGAGATACGAGACCAATCCGCCGTCCAAGTAATAGATGATCTCTCAAGAACATGAAGATCAGACACTCTAGACGCCAAAGCAAAAGTCGCCAGAAAAACGCAGTCTTGTAGGAAAAACAACCTCAAAAGAGGCGGACTGTAAAGATTCAAAGGGCGGACGAACCAGAGCACACAGAACCAAACCAATATCCCATTCCGGTAACAGCTAGCGAGAACGGCGAAACTGTAAAGCGAAAGCCCGAATGAGCGCAGAGATAATGTCGTTTAGACTAATGACGATGCCGGAAACCCTAGCCTCAAGCAGACCGGAATGCTTAAAAGGTGCTGATTTGAACTTCATATCACGATAAAGGTGAAGGAAGAAGTCAGTTACAGGGGGAAAAAAAAGAAGGCAGAGTCAGGATGGGCATCACATTCTCGCACCAGGACGAATAAATCCACTGCAGTGACCAAACCCGAAAAACGAACGTAATGAGTAAGGTCCTGTTTTTCCTCCTTTCCTCCCCGAGCTGAATTGATACAAGGGGAAGGTTGACTTTGAACGGAAGGAGTTCCACTCCCACTGACGACCGACGATGGTGAATCGTAGGAAAACGCCGCAAAAACGAGGATGAATGGATGTAAACTATGCATCTCGCAAAACGATGGAAGCACAGAAGAAATGACGTGAAGAACGGCGTTATGGCGTACCGGAACGTCTAACAGATGTACGAGAACGACGCACAAGTGTATGAGCATGATGAGAAAGACGTGACGGCGTAATGGAACGTCGTCAAGGTGTAACAGAATGACGTAAATGTGAAAAACGGGAGAAACGTTGTGAACACGTAGTGATTTCCCCATTTGCTTCAACATAAAGTACATACATGCTCACAATGGAGTAGGATACAACCCTATAAAGTACGAGAAACGACGTAAAGGCGAGAAACGATGAACAAGTGTACGAGGACAACGAGACGACGTAATGGAACGTCGTTGAGGTGTAATGAAATTAGAAAACGCAGAGGAGATGAACACATTAAATGTTCCTAGCGTTAATCACAAACGTAACTCCGCTGGTAGTAACATCACCGACATCCAGAACAAAGAGATTTCGACGTAAACTAGAAAGATCCTCAAAGAATTTAAAATTCCCGACGAGAGGAAATACATTTGAAGATTCTCGCCGGCAGATAAAGTAAGGTCATTAAAATTCAAAGTTTGAAATGACCTAACTCGAACAAGCTGTCGAGAAGAAACAACAGTAAAGAACATTGCTAAAGAGCAGTCTGTTGTTCATGTAGACTGTACCGGTAATCATACTCGGAAGAAAACAATAGAACACTTCACGAGTTTGCGTGACATCCTTGCGCAGGGCTCAAAATACAAGAAGACCGCTCGATGAAACAGTCTAATGCTGTCCCACGGCAGAAGATCGAGAAGACTTCAGGCTTGATCTTTGCCCGGCCAACAGATCAGGAGATCAATAAAACCTCCACGTGTCGTTGAACGAGAGTATTTCTAAAGATTTCTCGGAGAAATATACTCACACTCAAGCTAATAATTATAAATTTCTCAGAGAGAAGAAAATAAAATTAAAGCTCAACCCAATCTGAATTGTAAATGTAAAACAGAATACAAATGGGCCAATTTGGTGTGAAATATAAACACATCACAATGTTTAGTAACAGAAATTTGTGTTTCAAAGAAATAGCACAGTTTCACAATAAACAAACACCAGTTATTCGTTTTTGAGGAGCGTGATCACATCACACTCTCCTAAAATTGATCCAGGTGAGTGGAAACAACACTCCTTACAACCACTTCTCTACATACTGAATGGCTTCAGGAGTGTGATATACACTCCAAAAACGACATTAGGGGAGCGATTTATAGCACTCCTGCTATTATCAAAAACAAAAGACAGAACACACGTGATCTCTTTTGTTGCTCAACACACGCTTAATTACATAAAGAGAGTAGTAAAGAAGCTCATTAAAATGTAACAAAAAATCGTAGCGTACAGGCTTGAGTTGTGGCGATGAACACAAACACAACAACGTAAGCATGCAAGGCAGAGAAAAACCTCTGTAAGTTCTCTCTTGATCACAGAATATCAAATAAACATAATAATACTTGATATAACAAGAGGTTACGTTTTGGTAGGAACAATGAACTGAATGCATGAAAGTGAAACTACCAAAAACTGTACAGTCCGAACAGCAACAACAACATGGAAATTGACGGACTGCTTATAAAGAATCGGATCTCCCCGGCGGGGAAAAACGAACCTGTCGCGTCAGGCGGAAGTACATTTCACTATACAACCGAAGATTTAATGCATAAATTTGAGAATCAACGAAGCAAAAACTTGTTCGTTTATCGTACAGATCCCGACAAAATAACTCGGTCACCATAGACGCTCACATACTGACCGATAACCACACGGGATCGCGAGAGCCCGAGCTAAGGAAAGAATGGCAACGATTTGGCATAAGACTCACGAAACATAATTGACAAAAGATCTGCTGAAACCTTTACCTTTACAATGGGAGGTCCCACACCAAAGCCCCGCCGAAAGAATCCTTGTTGTCCAAACAAAGTGAAACAAGTTTGAACAAGTCAAACCACTCATACAAAGTCCCACAATCTAACACAGCGGACCGAAACCCATTGTTGGTTGTGGAGACCGCGAAATTGAATACACACCAGGCCAGAATATTTCGTGCACGGTCGGAAACTTTTTTTCAGTTCCGTCTATTCTATCTATGGGAATCCTCCGGAAACTAATATTAGGTTCCGTGAAATAATTGCATGGGAACCTTTTTTTTTCAAATGTCACAAAATGTTGTTTAAATTGTTATTTTCATTTGCTATTTGTCTTTTATAAAATTGTGATCATTGTTCAAGCATGGAAAATTGGCAGTAAGGTATTTGAAGAATTAAAGTATATTTACTTCACAAAGTTTCGTAAGTGATTCTGTCAACATACTTCAAACTTGAACTCAATGTGGGGCCACGCGTCTTGTCGTATATAGCTTGACAGTGTGCCGTGCACACGTTGCAGTGCAGAATTGAAATGTTCCGATTATCGTCAGTTACTGGGTCAAAGTCAACACTGAATGACCAATTTCTTAACTGTTTTTAGGGAACCAATTCCCCCCTTTCGTTTCGTGGCTTTTGACATTCCCCAGTCAAACACAAGGAGCAACAGAATTGTACTATAAATGCGTGTGAAACTTCGACATTTCCACCAACGTTGACTGCACGTTCACCATGTAGCATCAGACCAGGGAGATTCCCGGGGCGGGAGAACATATTAAACTGATGACGCGCACAAGACAAGCTAGCACTTTCTTTGGTCCGCATACGATTGAGGAAATCCCGACCTCGACAGCACAACGTTCCCAACAACAACAACTTTCCCGACCTCAGTCTGATGGTTACCATGATGTTAACGATATAGAACAGTGATTTTATACTCATTGGAATACCTTTTTCAGTCAGGATGAAACAAATGTAGTGAGTAAAGAAACTACCATAGGCACACCACGTTTATTCGGAGCATAATAGTGGGAAACGATAAATCGGTTCCGTGTTTTTTCTTCGACGGAAGCGACACGGAAACGGAACGATCGTTACCGTGAAATATTCTGGCCTGCACACTGTCTCGCAGACTGTGTTCATAGCTGAGCGTGGGATCTCATATCCACTTTAGAAAACATCGTCGGACGTTCATTTCAGTCATGGCTAAAAATTTTGAAAAACTCCGACAAGAGCAAATAATTTTAGCGACTTACGTCCGAAGACACTAAACAAGTGGCTGCACGAGCGACAAAAAATTTAGAAACAACCAGGATAAAATGTCAGACAAAAATTATCCCAGAAATATTATTTATTTAACCGCAATAGACGTACAAGTTTAGGAAAAGGTTTATAGACCTTCTCCCAGATTCAAGGTGAAGTCGAATTCTTTTGACCGACGGAGACAATGGATCGCTCCGGTAAAACCGACCTGGCTCTAGAAGCCTTTGTTGAGCTGAACAATGGAGCCGGTTTGACAGGGACTCCAGACAATGCAAAACCGTGTAGAGGTCAGACTGTCTAGAAGTTGAAAATTACCTTCCTGTAGGACGGTCCACAGGTGGAATATTTACAGACGCCGATAAAACTGGACTTTGAAATGTATGAGACAAATCTAAGCGAAAATTTCTAAGAGCCGTCTATCGACCTCCGATAGTGTAGAATCCTCAGACGCACGTACAAGTAAGCACGACGGGCCTGGGAATATTTCTTCCAGGTAGCCGAATCCCGTAAACAAACATTCCGCACATGTGGCTTCAAATTTTTACAAGCAAAACAAACCGTGTGGGCGTCCAAACGGGACAACACTTGCCCACACGCGCGACAAGAATTAGAAATCGGAACAAAAACCTCAGACATAACAAATGAAAGAAGAATTTCCCGAAAAAGAAACACAAGTCAATCTTCAAAAAGGATATAACCGGCGGTTACAACAACACAGCTGTATTGCTTTAACACTTCCTAGATGTGCACTGGTCGAGTACAAACAGAGAAAGAGGATATGAATGGGTGTGAGCAGAGCATATATAGTAGCCTGGCTGGGATGAATGGGAGAGCTCCCCTAGGGGCAGACAACCCCCTAAGGGGAGACAACTTTTGGTTTTAACTTCCGTTTTTAACAGTTTGTATTGTATTTCCTAATAGAGATTAGGCATTTGAGCAAAGCAGGTTTACGATTTGGGAAATAAAAAGCAATCCTAAACATCCTCTCAGCGAAGTCAAGCCACTTTCCAAGCTTGAAGTCAATCATTTCAAGCATTCTTGATATATTGCTCGAACAAGATCCAAGCACTTGCAATTCAAGATCGCGGACAGTGCCCTTCTTTGATTACGCAGGTAACTGAAAAGCGATCCTAACCATTCTCTTAATATTGTCAAGGTGCTATCCAGGTTTGAAATCGATATGACAGTTCAATCATTCTCAAGTTATTTTATGGACAAAATCCAACTGCTGAAAATCCAAGATGGCTGGCAGTCATCTTGGATTACACAGTTAACTGCAAAGCAATCCCACGAGTTCTCTCACCGATGTCAAGACACTCTTCAAGTTTAAAGTTGATCAGTCCAGTAAGGTAGTTCTCAAGTTATTGGTCAGACAAGAAATGTGTAAAGATCCAACTCATGAAAATGCAAGATGGCAGATGGCAGCCATCTTGGATTACACAGAAAACTGAGAAGCAATCGCAACCGTCCTCACACCGATGTCAAGGCACTCCGTACAATTGAAGTCAATCAGTTCAATAGTTCTCAAGTTCGTGGTCGGACAATATCCAACTGCTGACATTGCAAGATGGCTAATGGTGACCATCTTGGATTACAACCGTCCTCTCACCTAAGTGGACACACTCTCCACGTTTGAAATCATTCGGTTAAATAGTTTTTGAGATATTGGTTGGACAAGTGTAAAGATCCAACTGCTGAAATCCAAGATGGCTGATGGCAGCCATCTTGGATTACACAGGAAACTGAAAAGCAATCCCAATTGTCCTCTCACCGATGTCAAGACACGACACTCCAAGATTTAAGTTGAGCGGTTCAATAATTCTCAAGTTATTTGTCAGATAAGAACTGCGTAACCGAAAGACGGACACGTAGTGTTTTCGAGTCCCTCACTCCCCTTCTTTAGTGGGGGACAGAATAATACTCTTTAGTGGGGGACAGAATAATACAAAGGGCTTCTGCATAATTCCAGTTTATCTTGGGGATATTGAGTTTCTAGAATCTCTCTGTCATGTTCAGATCAAGGTAATGATGAGATCAAGGTCATGGCGAGGTCAGGATAATATGGTGGGGTTCACACTCGTCATGATGTCAGGGTCATGGTGAGGTCACACTCATGGCGAGTTCAGGGGCATACAAGTCATCACAGAGATCACTTTTGTTATGTTTTTAGAAATATGCAGTCAGTATATTTGCCCGTGGGGTCATATGACATCTTGTTAGTTCGCCGGCATCATTTCCACCACCCTTCTAATGTTGCATTCATTTGTTGCCTGTATATGGTGAGATTCTGCTGGTGGACGTTTCGTCCCCGAGACTTGCTCTCTGTCCAAATCATTGTGATTGTAGTTTTGTGAATTGTAAATATGGTGGAAAATGAAGCGCTTGGTTATCTTCGAGCCTCACAGGTATTTGTTCTGAATACAAACTTGCATTCAATAAATACTTCCTCATTTGAGCCGTTATTTACTCTCTGGCGGTCACATAATTCATGACTTTCAAACAGATGATTCGATAGGGCTATTACATCATCGTTATGAAATATTTGTATCCACTAGAACTTAAGCAGGTGCGGTGGACCGTGTGGTCATATCATTCAAGATGTCAACATGAACATCTACAATAAAAGCGTGGCTGGGATACAAATCATCAAAGGGTCACTTTTGATTCTTCTGATGTTTTCAGAAATATGCAGTTCAGTATATTGTTTGTGGGGTCATATGACGTCTTGTCAGTTCACTGGCAAGGTGTTCTACCACCCTTTTATCGTTTCGTTTAAATGGTTCCCGATTTAGCTGTTTTGCAAATCACCTGTAATTGAGCCTGATTACCATAGACCTGGTAATACATCTGTAGACAGTACGCATCCCTGGGGAGGACTAACAATACACTAAATGTTGAAGACTGGCCAGCCGATGAATACATGAAGTGACCTGAAATATAAAATGATATTCAAGATTTAAATTACAACTAAACTATATTTGCACCGAATTACTCAATCTAGACAATCAAGCACATTGGAAATACATGGGGTAATAGTCCAACTATCCAATCAGTGATGGCCGCCATTTCATCCCAGTTAACCAATCAACTGACAGAACTGGCACAACGCATCTTTATCATCTGCTGGAGTACTTCCCTTATTTTATATAGGTTCCTATTACAAATGTTAGACTCTTACAGAAATATAACACAGGAAGGAAGCAATCAGAGATTGCTCAATTGTATGCCCCCCCACTCCCTTCCGCTTTAATCTGACACTGCCCCGCCATTGTTCTGTTCTTCATTGGTTGGTGGAGGCCTAATTTGGATAATTATAAAAATTCTGTTTCAGTCACTTTTTTTGCCATGCTTCACATAATACATATTCCAAGTATCAACCAACAAGAGATAATACGATGTTTCAATGCAAGATGGTCTCCAGGGCTTTCGCCAAATCCGAAAATGTGACCTGGTTATGAGACCTACATTCCTTGGGATTATATTATGGTGAAATTATGAAGCGATCGGTGAACTTTGAATTTTGCACCCAATTCACTCTCTTTGGAGCAATTTCATACTTCAGGACCTATGTTGTCTGCTTTGGAATGTAGAATAACATATAATATAGCCATTTTCCTGGTCCAAATCGGTTATGGACTGAGATCCAGCTTGGAAAAATAAATATATCCCATTCACTCAGGTTTGATAAACAAAGGGCCATAACTCTTGAAAATATAAGCGAAAGCAGAGAAACTTCACGCTGCACACCTATGGGTCACTGACCACATATCATGCAAATTTCATACTTGTCCATACAATATTAATCGAGATCCAGCCCTACAAGTCCCAATTCACGAAGATTTGATGAAAAAAGGGCCATAACTCTTGAAAATATTTGCGAAATGTGGAGAAACTTCACGCTGCACAACTACAGGGCACTGACCACATATGCTGCAAATTTCATAATTGTCCATACAATATTACCCGAGATACAGCCCGGACAAGTCCCAATTCACAAAGATTTGAAGAAAAAAGGGCCACAACTCTTGAAAATATATGCGAAACGCGGAGAAACTTTACGCTGCACAACCGTGGGGCACTGACCACATATCATGCAAATTTCATAATTGTCCATACAATATTAACCAAGATCCAGCCCGGGCAAGTCCCATTCACAGAGATTTCAGAAAAAGGGCCATAACTCTTGAAAATTATACCGGAAGTCGGAAAAAACTCTACGCTGCACAACTACGAGGCACTGGCCACATTCCATGCTGTCCATCAAATATTAACCGAGATATTGCGCGGACAAGAAATTCGGACGGACAGACGGACGGACAAAGCGATCGCTATATGCCCCCCCTCTAGTTAGAGGGGGGGGCATAATTATTTTACTGTCATTAAGGGTGATAGCCTATTATTTTTTACAATCTACGAAGCCATGTTTCCGCTTTGAGGTGGACATATTTTACAATCCTTCAGTGGTGGATGACAGCAGGATATCATCAGCATGGCAAAGGATGTTTACTACAGTTGAGCTAAGAGAAATATTCCCACAATTATCACTTTGAAGCTCACTTTAGAGTGTGTGCGTATCATTTCATGTCGCTGCATGTTATCGCTGACACGTGGAACCTATTACTTTTCACGCCTGAGAACCCCACGTGTAGGGTCCCATTTCTATTTACACCCTGGAACCCCATGATTCCCCCAGTTAGTTGCCTTCTACACGGAGCAGAGACCCTTAAATTCTTACAATCAAACGTCGTGGTGTGCACCACGCCTCAAGTTACTAGATCATTTATAAGTGTCACTTTGAGAGATACAGGATTAAATTAACAGCCCTAGGAGTAGGGGTAGATATTAAGTCATATGTACATTAAAAAGAAATGAGGTGGAGCCCAGTTTGCATACTCTGAGAGTTCTGTATGGACCACGTGACATAACTAACCTTCACCGTTGAGAAGTGTGTGGTCCGCCTTGACATTGTAAGCAGTGGTTCCATTCTGTAAGGCCCATCGGTTAGTGTCTATATCATACTGCCTCTTGATGGCACACTCTTTGTTATTCTCAAACGTACAGCTGTAAGGCTTCCATTCTGAAATAACGCAGATGATTTCTGAAGTAAGTCACTATCAATGAACAGTACAGACTAGTCTTTTTCCAAATCTAACCCAAACTATTCACGGCAACTCTAGAAAACGAACTATTCTAACTCAATTTATAGCGTATCTTGCTTATTGCAGATTCTATATCATATTCCTTGTTATTTCGGTTGAATTCGTTCTCTGAAATGACAACATGGTTTGAGAAAACTGAATTATGAACCCATTTATTGGGCAATGCGGCCAAGGTATCTTGAATGATCTCACACACCAGCTAATTTTCAAATGATGTTTTGCCATGAGTATGTAAATTCCACACGTGAGAATTGTTTTTCTATGGGTCAAGCACAATAAACCTGGTTGAAGACTCCAGTATTGAGGAGGTACCTGTAGATAGCGCTTACTATGCAACAGCATTGATACAGTGAAATATCTGGTTGGTCCTTCATGTAGGAGACTATTTTCAGAATTTTATATCACCGAAAGCTTCATGACTTGGGTCGTTGATATCTTCGGAGTGTTTTTCTCATTTGTTTTGCAAACTCCCGAGAAGAAACTACACTTTATCTGTGAACATTTTTATCTCCTGAATCATTGAATGTAGAATATCTCAATCTTTACAGACAGGACAGAAATAGTCCTATTCAAGTTTTGTTCGTCACTTTGATCTTAAGTTCAGAATGCAGGTGTTGAAGGATTATATGAGGGATTATCGGGTTAAGGTTTACCTGTACAAGTCTCGTCCTCTAGGGCCGTCCCACAATGAGCGGCCAGGTTACATCTGGCACTGTCTGGTATACAACCAGTCTTACACTGGTATTCACCGGACTGACATCCTGGTAAGAAAATTCAAAATCACATAAACAGGATACAAAATTATCCAGGTGATGTAGGCGTATCAGACATTCTCATGTAATATTAGTTTTCCTTAACTTGGAATTGAAAAATTGCACCAGTTCTGTCAATGAGATTCAATGGAATGGCGAAGATGGAACTAATATAAGACAGACTTGAAAATTTTCCTACGAAGTAGGCTACCATCTGCAAATTGTCCGCTAGTCAGTCAGTGAGTCCATACGAAACCTTTCGTCAGCAAAATAATGAGAACCGTGAATCTTGATTTTTTGCATGAAGGTACATTAGGGCCCGGGGACTGTTACCAGCAAGCTGACCTACTTTTGATGAAAATTTCTGGTGATTTTTGAGGAAAATCACTGGTGATTCTGACTTGAGCCATGCTCATCTTAACTCTTTGCTACTTGCTGATAGTCTCGTTTGTCAGCCTTGTATGTTCAGATAAATGCATGCGAGAGGATTTTGTTATAGACAGTCTTTTTTTGAAGCAATATATTTGCATGTAGCTTGATTGAAACCCCGCTAAATATATATATTTTCAGAAAGCCCATACTTTAATTAATCTGTCCTTCAAAATATCTGCCCATTTGTGTCTAAAATAAAACCAGACCAGGCGAGAAAACGAAATAAACAAAAAAAAAATCTCTGATTTCGACAACATTACCGTGAGTGTATGTCCCAGCCAAATGATAGTTTCCATAAAAAATCTCTTCACGATTCGCCCAATTCAACCGGACGATCGTGCTAAAATACCAGTGCATCGTCCGTGTGGGTTTTAATCCGACATATAAATCCGAGAAACCCTTTATTTCCATTGTAAATCCAACAGTCGGCTCGCTAAAGTTTCAACGAAGCCATTTTCTTTGGCGAGAAATTCAACCGGCACACGCAGACAAGGCGGCCGGCCAATCGCTGCCATTGTCTCACACGTCTCAACTAATCGGCTTCGCGATACTAACAGAGCCCGATCGAGGTCAATTTGGTCACGCTATCAAAGAATGATCACATCTCTATCCAATCAAATCCTTCGTTATTCAATCCTATCCAATCAAATCACTCGTCACAGGTCGAAAGACCCGGAAATGACCTTTAAAATGAAACCAATATCTCTAACATTCTACCGCGGGAAATGGGATTTCGATAGCGTTGAAAATGGTCAAAAAACGGCAAATTCTTCGCCGATTTTCTCAATTTTCACCACAAGGAAGGTACGTCTTCAATAAAATAAACTTGTTATACGTTTATTGCATGATTTACAATAAAATTTGAACGTATATTGTGGACTATTTCCTTGTCCAACGATGTGGACTACCGACGACCTCTCACTTGACGAACATTTTACTGTGCGGCGATTTTTTTGCGTGGTGGTGAATTGCAGCCGGTTTCGGCCGTTATGGGTATATATGATGCCGGCCGGTTTTGGCCGGTATAAGTACGAAAGGGTTAATGTAGGCAGGATTTCAACTTGGGGCGGGGGGATTTCCAAGAGCTCAGTGTGCGTCGAAGTCCTAATGCCTACCTTACTTCATAGGTCCTGTGACGTTAGTCACACTTCCATATATTCCATATAAATTCAGTGGAATATCAATTGATGTGTGGAATAAGTTCAACTATAGATTGGACTATGGAGGAAAGATTCTGTGAACAGGGTTCTCACAGTTCAGTTACAATCCAATTCCAAGACTATGTAGGAATTTTATCACTCATTTTCAAGAACATTTTCATTATTCCCTATTATCATCGTGGTCAAATCTCAAAATTGGATCAGATAGATTACAGGCCCCAGATGAAATTCTTGCGTTACATTTTGGAAGATTGACTATAAGATTATCAAATTGGCAATTTTGTCTTCATATTGTCAAGTTCATTTGATATTTATAAAATTTTCTAAAAATGCAATAAGGACTGATTTTTCAAGACTTTCAAACATGCTCAACATTAGTTCAATTTCAGGATGTTCAAAGCCTGGAAAATGGATTTTAAAATCCCAGGAATTTCCAGGCTATCCAGGTCGTGTATGAATGATGTGACATAAGAAGAAGACTCAGTGGAATAATAACGATGGCTAACTGAGTAACCATGGTAACACGGTTCTCATTCAACTGAAACAATGACTCAATATTATACAAATGAATTCTGCTGTTACGTATACCAATATAGAGATTTCAGTGCTATCCACAAGTCATTGGAATAACAGGGAGTCTGAACAATGAATTTTATTTGAACGCATAAGACTGGATTAACACTGAAATCTCAATAATGGCTGCTTACCCATGTCAGTGCAGGATCCGGGCATGGCCAACACATCATCAACAGAGACAACCTGTCTACGATAACCTTGGAATATCACTTGGAATGAGCCGGGCCCAAGCTCAAACGACGCCATTCTCCATGACTCTCCGTCACTGCTCTTCGGCGCTCGGAACTTTTCCTCACGGGCTACACTCTCGCCGGGGCCGAAAACATCCACTGACACGGAGAAGTCACCATTGAGCACTGCAGAGCCACTGACAAGCACGTCAGAGGTGACATAGTTGTAATAAAAGCGAATGCAATGGGTTGACGTCAGAGTGAATACTGGGCTTTCCAAGGTGCCGACTCCATTAGATGCCATATATGTACCTGAAATGAAGAGTTTATTGATGACTGATTCATGAGAACAATCCTGTAAACAAGGAAGTTTGAAATGATGGAGTACCAGTAATATTCAATGAAGACATTGATCAATTGGTTCTGGTTATCGTGTTAGCTTAGACAACATTGAAGCAGGAGTGACAACCTGACTGGGACATGCAAAGACAAAGTATCCATCCATGTTCCCCAATTATTCAGTCTTGTAAAATGGCATGATATGAATGGTGGATGAGAGCTGATTGATGAGCGAGTGATGTGCTCACTCAAAGCTCACCTGGGTATGACTGATGAGTGAGTGATGTGATCAGTTAAAGCTCACCTGGGTATGATTGATGAGTGAGTGATGTGATCAGTTAAAGCTCACCTGGATATGATTGATGAGTGAGTGATGTGATCACTCAAAGCTCACCTGGGTATGATCGATGAGTGAGTGATGTGATCAGTTAAAGCTCACCTGGGTATGATTGATGAGTGAGTGGTGTGATCAGTCAAATCTCACCTGGGTATGATTGGTGACTAAATGATGTGATCAGACAAAGTTCACCTGGGTATGATTGATGAGTGAGTGATGTGATCAGTCAAAGCTCAGCTAGAAATGACTGATGAGTGATGTGATCAGTCAAATCTCACCTGGATATGATTGATGAGTGAGTGATGTGATCAGTCAAAGCTCACCTGGGTATGATTGATGACTGAATGATGTGATCAGACAAAGTTCACCTGGGTATGATTGATATGATCAGACAAAGTTCACCTGGGTATGATTGATGAGTAAGTGATGTGATCAGTCAAAGCTCATCTAGGAATGACTGATGAGTGATGTGATCAGTCAAATCTCACCTGGATATGATTGATGAGTGTTTGATCTGATCGGTCAAAGCTCACACCTGTGTATGATTGAAGAGTGAGCGATGTGATCAGTCAAAGCTCACCTGTGTATGATTGAAGAGTGAGCGATGTGATCAGTCAAAGCTGACCTGGGTATGATTGATGAGTGAGTGATGTGATCAGTCAAAGCTCACCTGGGTATGATTGATGAGAGTGATGTGATCAGTCAAAGCTCACCTGGGTATGATTGATGAGTGAGTGATGTGATCAGTCAAAGCTCACCTGGGTATAATTGAAGAGTGAGCGATGTGATCAGTCAAAGCTCACCTGGGTATGATTGATGAGTGTGCTGTGATCAGTCAAAGCTCACCTGGGTATGATTGATGAGTGAGCGATGTGATCAGTCAAAGCTCACCTGGGTATGATTGATGAGTGAGCGATGTGATCAGTCAAAGCTCACCTGGGTATGATTGATGAGTGAGTGATGTGATCAGTCAAAGCTCACCTGGGTATGATTGATGAGTGAGCGATGTGATCAGTCAAGCTCACCTGGGTATGATTGATGAGTGAGTGATGTGATCAGTCAAAGCTCACCTGGGTATGATTGATGGGTGTGATGTGATCAGTCAAAGCTCACCTGGGTATGATTGATGAGTGAGCGATGTGATCAGTCAAAGCTGACCTGGGTATGATTGACGAGTGAGTGATGTGATCAGTCAAAGCTCACCTGGGTATGATTGAAGAGTGAGCGATGTGATCAGTCAAAGCTGACCTGGGTATGATTGATGAGTGAGTGATGTGATCAGTCAAAGCTCACCTGGGTATGATTGAAGAGTGAGCGATGTGATCAGTCAAAGCTGACCTGGGTATGATTGAGGAGTGTGATGTGATCAGTCAAAGCTCACCTGGGTATGATTGATGAGTGAGCGATGTGATCAGTCAAAGCTCACCTGGGTATGATTGATGAGTGAGCCATGTGATCAGTCAAAGCTCACCTGTGTATGATTGAAGAGTGATTGATGTGATCAGTCAAAGCTCACCTGGGTATGATTGAAGAGTGAGCGATGTGATCAGTCAAAGCTGACCTGGGTATGATTGATGAGTGATGTGATCAGTCAAAGCTCACCTGGGTATGATTGATGAGTGAGTGATGTGATCAGTCAAAGCTCACCTGGGTATGATTGATGAGAGTGATGTGATCAGTCAAAGCTCACCTGGGTATGATTGATGAGTGAGTGATGTGATCAGTCAAAGCTCACACCTGGGTATGATTGATGAGTGAGTGATGTGATCAGTCAAAGCTCACCTGGGTATGATTGAAGAGTGAGTGATGTGATCAGTCAAAGCTCACCTGGGTATGATTGATGAGTGAGTGATATGATCAGTCAAAGCTGACCTGGGTATGATTAATGAGTGAGTGATGTGATCAGTCAAAGCTCACCTGGGTATGATTGATGAGTGAGTGATGTGATCAGTCAAAGCTCACCTGGGTATGTCCCTAGTGTATGATCATATGCTGGCAGAGGTAGAGCACGGTTCAGTCCTGTCCTGGAGAACCAGTTTCTCGGCTCATAACCACACAAGTAAGGGTCATCAAACGTACAGTTCAATGTGGATACTGAAAATAATAGAAGTTGAAAAACAGGCATGAGTTTTGCAGCAACAAGTGAATAATGAGTTTAGCTGTTGACCAAGACTTTTATTTTCCAAATTCCTATGAAGTAGGCTCTCATTTGCAAATTGTCTGGTAATGGGTGAGTCAGTGAGTGAGTGAGTGAGTCAGTCAGTCCATCCGAATCCTTTCGTCGGCAAAATAAGGAGAACCGTTGACATTACAACTTTGATTTTTGGCATGAACGTGCATTAGGGGACTGCTACCAGCAAGTTCTGAGCTGACAGAATTCTGATGAAAATTTGATTTATAATTATTTTTTATTATTTATTGATGGTTCAGCGAGTGCGCTGTCATGCCACCGGGAACCCTTGGTTGTATGTTTCATTGTGACTTTTGCAGGTTCCCCGATACCAGGAAGCCTGGTCCATTCGAGATTCAGACCATCGGAGAATGGTTATCGTTTGATGGAATCTCCCAATCCCCATATAGTCTGGGAGCTTACATGATGCTACACTTATTCAACCTATGCACTACCCTCTGGAGGATTTCTCCACCCCTGGAGTAGACCTACTTAGGTGACCTATAAATCTCGAAATTGGCAAAATCATGTCTTAGATCAAGTTACACACTTAAATCATATCAAACCCTACTTCTCATGTTTAGAAGTGTGGAGAAGTTTGACTGGCTTTTCTTTCCGTTTTCTCCACAACCAATGAAAATATCTAATTCTGTGTGCAGGGATTCATACAAGTCCATTTTTAGCACTGGTAATCTATGGTAAAATTCATTCGAAAACTCAATTCAGACCTTCGAATTAGACTAAAAAAAATTAGGTTTTGACAAAAACTCAATAGCCCATTATTTTAATGTATGAAACAAAATAAAAGAATTGAGAATGGTAGCAAATTTGAAGAAATACTCAATTTGAAGAAAGTACCCTATTTCTTCTAATTATTCAGATGGCAAAACTTAACTTCAGGTTACTGTGGAGAGAAATTCTGCAAACATTCTACAAATTTTACTAGACCTCTTTGCAGTTCTTGAGATGACATATACATGTCACAGTATTTAGCCTCAGTTGACATAAACATGGATTTTTCCAGCTTGTAAATGCTGTTAGAATAAATAGGGTACTGAAAACTGAATACACTCATTTGAGTGAAAAATACTCAAATTTTCAGTTTCTACCAATCGATGAATGTTTCAGAGATGAAAGATTTCGCACAACTGTTTCTATAATAATGATCCAGTGTACATTCCTCATCTTATATAAACACACTGTAGGTGAACACCTGAAATGTTTTACAACTGAACACGCAAATATATACTCCAAATGGGAGATAACTTACAGCAGTTGCGGGTTTCATCACTGTTATCTCCACAGTCATTCTCTCTGTTACAGATCAACCCGTCCTGGTACAGACATCGGCCATTGTCACATCGGAATTTACACTCTAAGAATATAGAATTACAGCTTCTCAATTTATCCTCTGCATGTATTCCCAGTTTATTATCCCCAGAAGAAGAGGTGTGATGTTCCCAATTTATCCTCTGAAGAAAGTGATGTAATATTTTTCAAACGACACCCATAACATGTTCCCATGGTTACCAGTGGCTATGGTAACCAAAACAAAACTTTTATGAGTATGGGTTATTATACATACCAGGGGACATGTTCATCCACAAAAGTAAAGTTTATCCCCAATTTCCAGTTTGATCCAGATACTGCGCCGTTGATCAGCCCTGCTCACTGTATCGATGGGCACATGGACAGGTGCAAAAGAGATGCTCTGTTGCATGTATGTACTATATAGAAGTCAAGACCAGTTATATTCCTGAACTTTATCTAAATCCATAAGTTTCTATCATTGCAGCAGCACATGAAATTAAGGACATGGAATGTATCGGTATTAGCAAGATAGTGGATTGTTGAATATGATGATGATGTACATTGACTGTAAGTCTGTGAGGTGAAATGTTGATCTCTGTACCTGTATGAGAGTTGATCCAGTCTAGCAGTTTGTTAACATCTGTGAAGACAGGAGGGAAGCCTGGCTGCTTACAGTCACCGATGACGTAGCTAGATATACCCACCACTTTCCAACGTTTGGTCTGGTCACGACAGACCAGTGGTCCACCACTGTCACCCTGAAATCATGAGCAGCGATTTAAGGACATAAGCTTACATGGAATTCAAATATAGCTTCCATTGGCCAATTCCAATACATGCAAGGACCAAAACTTGCCTCGATAAGGTTCCCGCCTCAAACATCGTCAGTGCAAAAGTTATTTTCTGTGTAAAGACTCACACAAAGTCATATATAGCCTTTGACGATAAGAGACGTTATCAGAAGAGGAATTGACTTCGCAAAGCTTAGAAAATAGCCCAGTGGGCTCCAATACCCCTTGGCTATCAGTTATAGTCTGCAATCAGCAATCATGCATTGCATAGATGTATTTTTAGAACTTTGACAACCTCTGAAATAGACTCCAGTTGTTTTCTTGCAATTCTGATACAATTCTTTATTGAACATCAATTGATAATAATTTATGTTGGGTACATAGATGAAGATTATGTTATCTCGATAATAATTTATGTTGGGTACATAGATGAAGATTATGTTATCTAGTCCGATGTGTTCCAGTTGATGATCATATACACTTTTTAAAAAATGCAAAGGCAGACAACACTGCTCCAAATTAAAAAAAAAACAAAAACAAAAAATCAAAAACACATCCACAATCTGAATTTGAAAATCTGTGTTTCTTTAGCCGAGAGAAATGTTCGAGTCCTTCAACATTATTTTGGGATTACACTATCTTAGTATAGCACCGATTCAATCGATAGTCTCGAGCGGTATTTGAACCAGCGACCCCCAGAGTAAGGCACCTAATCGGCAGCACTATATGTTAAGACTACTGATCTGCTAACTCCTTTTTTTGTGGGGAGCCCGTTGATGCCTTACTCTGACTGGGGGTGGCCGATTCAAATCATGCTCGGGACTCAACCAATTTTCTGCAATAAAATCTGTGCTATACAAAGAAGGTGTAATCCCAAAATAACAACCATGCTGTCATAATATCACTTTCTAAATGACAAAAGAAATATTTTCCTAAACAGATATAATATATGTCAGTCTATGTTGCATAGTTTTGCGTAAAACTGTCAAAAAAATTGGGATAGTAGGAAAATATGCCCTCTCTGTAAGACTCACATGACAAGTGCCTATAGCTCCAGAGATGTATCCAGCACAGAAGTCGGTCCTACTCAAACTCCCATTCCAGGCCAGTGAACTGTTACATTTTGACGTCTGCCATAGTTTCATTTTTGCCTCTCGTAAATTGGCTACAATTCCGCCTGTAACAAAGATATTTAATAGATGTACAGTTAGAAAAGTAAAAGTTTGTTAATATTTCAAGAACTTTTGGAAAAGTTGGATGCATTCAGACCCCTCTTTAAGACACATAGAAATATAGTCACCATGGTAACATTAAACGCAGCAAGGAAGCAATCAGAGATTGCTCAATTGTATCCCCCCCCTTCCACTTTAATCCGACACTGCTCCACCATTGTTCTGTTTTGTATTGGTCTGTGGAGGCCTAATTTGGCTAATTATAAAAATTCTGTTTCAGTCACTTTTTTCGGCATGCCTCGCATAATACATGTACATATTCCACCCGGGACTTTCGCCAAATTCAAAAATGTGACCTGGTTATGAGACCTACATTCCTTGGGAGTATATTGTGGTGAAATTATGAAGCGATCGTGAACTTTGAATTTTGCATCCAATTCAATCTTTTTGGGGCAATTTCATACTTCAGGACCTATGTGATCTACTTTGGAATGTGCTTTGGACAAATAAATATATCCCATTCATTTAGGTTTGATGAACAAAAGGCCATAACTCGTGAAAATATAACCGAAAGCAGAGAAACTTCACGCTGCACAACTATGGGGTACTGACCACATATCATGCAAATTCCATAATTGTCCATACAATATTAACCGAGATCCAGCCCGGACAAGTCCCAATTCACAAAGATTTCAAGAACAAAAGGGCCATAACTCTTGAAATATAAGCGAAATGCGGAGAAACTTCACACTGCACAACTACAGGGCACTCACCACATATCCTGCAAATTCCATACTTGTCCATACAATATTAACCGAGATACAGCCTGGACAAGTCCCAATTCACAAAGACTTGATGAACAAAGGGCCATAACTCTTGAAAACATATGCGAAACGCGAAAAAACTTCACGCTGCACAACTACAGGGCACTGACCACATACCCTGCAAATTTCATAATTGTCCATACAATATTAACCAAGATCCAGCCCGGACAAGTCCCAATTCACGGAGATTTCAGGAACAAAGGGCCATAACTCTTGAAAATATAGGCGGAACGGGGAGAAACTTTACGCTGCACAACTGTGGGGCACTGACCACATGTCATGCAAATTTCATACTTGTTCATACAATATTAACCAAGATCCAGCCCGGACAAATCCCATTCACAGAGATTTCAGAAAAAGGGCCATAACTCTTGAAAATGATACCGGAACTCGGAAAAAACTCTACGCTGCACAACTATGAGCCACTGGCCACATTCCATGCAAGTTTCAATCATGTCCATCAATTATTAACCGAGATATCGCGCGGACAAGAAATTCGGACGGACAGACGGACGGACAAAGCGATCGCTATATGCCCCCCCTCTAGTTAGAGGGGGGGCATAATTACAGCGAAACCTGCGTAAACCGACCATGCTTGAGACCAGATTCTACCGTCGAGGCTCACAGGGTTCTGTTTTATCAAGGTTCAAATCATTTTAAATTTAATTTTAGGGACAATGGATAATTTAGAGGTTGGTCGGTTTACCCAGGTCACAGGTTTAACTGAAATTACACATCAGCAGCTCGCCATCAAACTCTAAAATTCACCTACCCATACCAGAGTCAATCAACTTTGGGACATTTCAGACAAACTGACAAAAAAAATAATTATTGCCATTGTCATTACTTAGGGATAAACAATTCAATGAGTCTTTCTAATGATTTTGATCACTCTTAAAATCAAGGAAATAAAATATATGATCTGAATGATTTTTGACAATTTTGACGAATACCTGTTATAAGAAGTTTGATCACCCGCTGATGTCATAATGAGAAATTTCACTTTCTGTGATTGAATAATTATATTAATTGGCTGAAAATTCTCATCCCAGACTCATTTTTGGACTGTCTTTTAGTCGCACTGCTGACCCACTGTACCAAGTCTATGGTATTTAGCTAGTACATAACAGCCATATCCAGAGCCATTTTGATACCTGTTAAGGGCTATGGGCGCCCAAACTTTACAGCCAATTGTAATGCTTTTCACATACAAATGCGCCCCAAAAAAGGCAAGAAAGGGTGTCCCCAAATAAAATCTGGATATGGCCCTGCATAAGCATACGTGAACACTACAATAACACACAGCCCAAATCTTGCTCCTCAACACTTCTGGTCGGCTGGACACTCCGTGGCTAACATCAGTTATCACATCACTGAGGTTCTTGCATCCGATCCAGACACAGATATCAGCACCAAATGCCGTCCGGAACGTGAACGGTACTGGATCTATCACTACACACCAAAGCTCCCATCGGCCTTAACGAAAAGGATCTTGCTTTTCCTCTTTTATAGTACAGCTGGAGACACGGTTAGCAGCTGGAAATATGGGGACTGTGCCATGCAGATCCGTATAAGGACTGTCATACTCCTCTCTGTACCTAACGACTAAAGGACTCTACCACTTACATTGTTTGAGAGAAATGTGAGGAGGTGGGAAGGGGGGGGGGGGGGGAAGTCGAATTAAATCAAGATATCCAAATAGAAAACACTACTCACTGCCAGGATGAGTCTGTCCCCATCCTGCCACATAACATAGTGAGTTAGTAGAGAAATGATCACGGTCATCCGGCAGACACGCTGGACTGATGTACTCGTCGTATGCCACAGGCGACTGAAGCTGAACAAGACCAACGTCATGACCAGCGAAAGCTAAAAACTCGGGGTGGGGAATAACTCGCTCGACTGGGAGCTGTTTACGATGAGGTTGAGACGATCCCCAGGTTGTAGCTCCCAGCACTATCTTCAACAGGAATGGGACTTTCACATATTTTCTGCAAAAAAAAAAAAAGTTGCGAGAATCAGAATCTCAGATGAAATTATATACATCAATGATCAACTGTTCAAAGGAAGACAAAAAAGAAATTATTGTTGGCATAAAGTCTTAATTTCTATTATTTGAGTTGAAATGAGTCATTGGTTGATGGTCGACACTGGCCTGGTTTTTTGAAAGTGTACTTGGTGATGAAAATGCTAAATATTCTCAACAACGGCATGTTGTGAATGTACATTCTGAGTTAGAATGTCATCTGTGAGGGAGATAGGAATACCACCCATATAAAGATCATCCAAACTTGACCATGTTATAGGCCTCATCAAATAAATTCCTCATTCCCAGCAAAGTCCATCCTACCCACCCAATATTCCACCCCAACCATGCTTCTTGTGGCTCTTGACTTGTTATGCCTTGCTATGGATGCCTTGTTGTCATGACTCAGTGATGGGATTGTCAAGGAGCCTAATTTTTAAAATACAAATTTTTTTGTAGTTTTGGTTAGGTTTTTGTTAGCGTTAGGGTTTTCTTAGGGTATGTTTGTTTGGGTCATCGTCGCCGTGTGACCAATTGCGATGTTAAACTTCAAACAACCAACCAACCAACTTATTTCATTGGCGAGTGAGTGAGGGAGTAGTAGGGTCTTATTTCATTGGCTATTATATGGAATCAGAAGTGATAACTCTGGACAGGCTATTTATTATACTTACTCTATACAGTGTGCAGCAGTCAAGATAAACTGAGGACTAATGAGGGTACCCCCACATTCATGTTTACCCTGGACTGTGAATGATGCCATCCAGGGCCACTTTCCAGCCGCTGAATTCCTCCCACCAACAATGAATGGGCTCACAAATCCCACACTTCGTGTCCCACATGCTGAAAATAAGGATGATTTAATTTACTAGGATTACAGAAATTTCAACAAAATGATTAAAAAAAAAATTCTTCGTATTATTTCATTCATTTTTGGGGCCAGGGGGATGAAATTCAGTAGATAGACTGATTATATTTTGTCCCCAAATTTCGGGGGTGATTGATTTTAATTAGGTGATTGAATAATTAGATTGTATATCAACCTCTAAAGGGTCCACATTAACATTGTTAGATAGGGATCTGTAGATGTTAGACCCTGTAGTCTCATAAGACTGGGTACATTATACAACTTTGCTTAATGGCATTATACAATACTATCCAATCTTTATTTATACTCAGCATTACAATACAAGTAACACCAGCTCAGTAGAGCTAATATTGTCACAGATGGTCTTACTGTGATACTGTGACTTTCCATGAATTTTTTTTTTTTGAATGATTGTAGTACGGGCACATGACCTGCTGCTTAGTTCTTGTGCAAATACATTAATGCCTATGTTTCACTATGGGAAAAACATTTTTTAGTCATGGTAATTTGGTATAAATACAGTAAATATGCATCAAATTGCCCAACTATTTAAAGGAAGGACCTAACGAGTGCTCATTCACCCCCATGGCTCATTCACCCCCATGGGTTAGTTTATAGGGATAGGGAGATCGCGTGCCCTTCTATACTACTCATCGGGCACTACTCATCGACCCATTCTACTGTAGGGTGCAAGCCTGGCCCATGGAATCTCAGGTAGCGAAAACCCCAGGTCTCTCGCCCCACCCTATCCCCCGCCACACCTATAGGGATAGGGAGATCGCGTGCCCTTTCTATACTACTCATCGCGCATGCGCAGTCGACCCATTCTACTGTAGGGTGTAAGCCTGGCCCATGGAATCTCAGGTAGCGAAAACCCCAGGTCTCTCACCCCACCCTATCTCGCGCCACACCTATGCAACCCGCTGTGCAGTGAGTAAAGCGGAGGAGGAGGAGGAGGAGGGCATGCAACGGATTATACTAGGGAGATCATTAGTAGCTTGCAACTGAATATAGGGCAGCCATCAACAGTTAAAAACATTCCCCAATAGTACAAATAAAGGCAGATGTTAAGCAGCAGGTCACAGCTTAGTCTGGAGGATCAATCTGTTGTTCTAATCTATATTGGGAAGGTTGCTTATGCGAATTTAGAACAAACAGTATTGTTCTGGTCAGTGGCGTAAATACATCACGGGTGCTTTGAAATTCTCGACTATGAGTAGCCTACACACATACATATATGTTTACTTTCTTTATCTAAGATGCCATATTTACCTTCTTCTTTTTGATAAATTACTGTGTGTTATCAGCCTAAAGCTTACCTCGGGATTTACAATTGACACCAACAACTGCAGCATCCTCGCATGAATTACTGGAAAGACAAAACAAATACTCGCATGAAGCACAAACAGCAAACATGCAGTTAAATGGGCGTGGCGAGGAAATTAAAACCTGTTTAAATTAACTGTATCCAAATTCAAAACTAAAATGATATTGTAGTGGTAACAGAACTATTTACACCTTTACATACAGACTGGTCACTTTCCACAGGTTTAACTGTTCTATGCAATATTCTTATATAAATCCATTCAATAATATGCAAACTTTAAAACAGAGAGAGAGAGAGAGAATTAAGGTTTGATGTTGCGTTCAGCAATACTTTAAAACAGATGCTAACTTGAAACTTTAACCAAGTTAAATGTGAAATTCAACGATTTTAAGCCTGTTAAAAATCATCACTGCACATCCTATTAGGTGAAGTTATACACATTTGAGCTTATTTATGGATATTTGTTTCAATTAAATGTATAAAGAACTATAAAAACATGATGGTCATGGCAGGATAACCATGCCAAGAGATTAAGCATTGCTGGTCTTTATTTATAGAACTTTGTGGTCCTTTCAATGAGCAGAACTCGCATTATGTCGTGTAAAATGTCACAGTGGTAAAAGAATGAATGAAAGGGGCCTAAGGGAATATATTAATTTTCTACTAAACAAGATGTGAATGGACGATTTCTCATTTCAAAACCTATGCATTTCACCTTTAATGTGCTAACAAAAATAACTTGCACCAACTTGCAATAGCAGTTCATATAACTCAATGCTCAAATTTAAGACCACCGTTCATACAGATGTCATAGGATATTACAGATGATGCTATACTCACCCCTTCGTCAAGTTTTTCATCCAGTTTGTGTGGCCTTGACCTTGTAACTGCAGATAGGTTGAACTGGCATAACTGATCTTGAATGTGTCATTGTAAGACCTTCAGCAGAGAAAGATAAGGCAAATGAGAGTTAGGAAAATATGCTCATACAATCGTACTACATGTGTATTCTACATAATGAGATTCATCTCCAAGTTAATTGACCAACAAAATTGTCTCCTTTCTGAGATATTCCATAACAGAGTTAGCAAATTCTGAAATCTTTGAGTATACAAAAAGTGTATTAATTAACAAGGAAGTATCATATTCAAATAAAAGGTTTCTCAATTTGTTAATCTAGTAAGCTTACCCCTCCCCGATCATGTCACAGATCGCCTCCCCCAGTGACGCGTCCCAGCCACTGGCGCATACTGGTATCCAAGACAATCCAGAACGCACCTCTATCATGTGATCCCATGAACGTCTACGAACTGTGAACAAAATGTATCAACATTATATTGATAATAGGCTTAATTTTTGTGTCAAATTAAAGTGTAACTGTGGCATTTGTGTAAGTGAACGTCATATTCAATATAACGATGTGAATAATACAATGTAAAAAGTTTCTCCAACATTTCACTTGTATTCTGTCTCAGAGGATTCAAAGGCAGCTTTCTGTAGTGTGACAGAAATCTTCACTTCCCTTTTTTGACATCAGAGATGATGTTAACGATGTCATAATTCGAGCGTCCTGCACAGTCTGTGGGATGTCGTGGCAAAGCGGACGATGGAATAGATTTGCAACAAAGTTGCGTTGTGACGTGGTTAATCGTTCCATGATAACATCACAAGTTCCGACATTGTCCAATTGTCAACAAGAGCTCAGTCTGAACTCAAAATACGCCCGAAAAACATATCAGTCTGAACAGGTGGAACAGTGAATCGAAAACTTTCAGCACTGTATGGATTGTTACATGTAATAGTTAGTGGTGACACATCATCTCCCCCTAATGCACCTTCATGTACCTCCCAAACTTCGATCCGTGGCTTGAAAAGTGTGCGATATACAGTCCGGACACGAGAGAAACTACCTTTACAATGGGCAAGATAAAGAGGGTGTGTCTGGTTGCCATGGAAATGGCCCACATGAGCGAAAGCAACACATGACACGTCATCTCCCCCTAATGCACCTACCTGCCACACTTCAGATCTGTAGCTTGAAAAGTGTGTGATACACAGTCCGGACACGAGCAAATCTACATTTAGAATGGCTGAGATAAAGAGGGTGTGTCTGGTTGCCATGGAAACGGCCCACATGAGCGAAAGCAATGCATGACACGTCCTCTCCCACTAATGCACCTACCTACCAAACTTCAGATCAGTAGCTTGAAAAGTGCGTGATATTCAGCCCGGACACGAAACGGACGGACGGTACGACGGACGGATGTATAAAAATAAAGTCGTAAATTAGGGCTGTTCCAGAAAAAAACGCATGGGGGGGACAGAAGGCACTTTTTTTTTGCCCCCACCACCCATGTAATTAAATATATTTTTATCCCCACCACCCATATTATTGAATATAATTTGTAACCAACCACCACCAGATTTAGATATACAGTTACTTTCAACCCAACAACCCATGTACTTAAAATAAACGTACTTCAACCCAACAACCCATGTAAATAAAAAAAATATCTTCAAGCCAACAATCCATAAAACTGTATTTTCTGTACTGTTGTTATTTGCATTTTTGTATTTGTACATGTATCTCTCTACCGCCAGGCAATATTGTCACTTAAAATTGGTTATATACACTGGACATCCAAATATATATATGTATAAAAAAAATATTCTTTGTTGTTGTACCATGCAGTTCTGTTGCCGACATTGGCCCAACTTGTGTTCCCAGGGCATTGATAAATCGTTTGAAATGTCTCACTTTTTTTCCCAAAAATTGATTCCTTCAGTTCATCTATAGTTCTTGTATAGATATATTCCTTAACTGATGTAAATCACCAAACCTGATTTGTCAAAAGGCGACCAGTATTGCCCCAAATTTACTGCCTTAAGAAACTCTTCAACAACGCTTTCCCCGCTATTCTCATCAACCCAGCCAAACCATTGAAGGTGCCGCTCTTCGATCAGAGATTGGAGTGGGTCTTTGTAAAAAAAGAATTCCCCCGCCATTTTCATCAACCCAGCCAAACCACTGAAGGTGCCGCTCTTCGATCAGAGATTGGAGTGGATCTTTGCAAAAAAAAACTCTGAACACCTGTGATGTAGACGCCACACTATTGGAAGCAAATGAAATTGGCTTTGTCCACTCAACATGAGATTGCGAGGCAGTGAATATAGCTAAGATTCATAGTGTCTCATAGTGTCCCCCTTCCCTCAATGCTATGCCGATAACCTTCATTATTCAGAAAATGGGCCGCGATAAATAAAAATACCGAAATGGCAGACTAAATTGCCCTTCGTCGGTCATATATTAATTACAGATGATAAAATTTTCCTTATGGAGCCTCAAAATGACCTGAAATTGAGGGTCGAGAAGCTGGGCATTTCCGTCATAATAGACCCCGTGTATACAGGGGATGATCACAACATCGATTATGGTATTTTTATTCATCGTGGGCCATTTTCTCAAGTTAATGAATGTCCAATAGGGCGCAAAGGTAATAATAAGTGCGTGATGGATATTTTAGCTAGGCAGCGAACAGACAATGCAAAGTCTCATTTTCAAGCAACTTGTTGATGGCTCAAACTTTATCATGGCTAAAGCAACCGCAAAATTTGTCTACGACTGTTTCAGCCTCTTGGGTTAGTATACATGTTTGATGTTCTATAGAATCACTGATCACAATATACACCTCAGCATGCCTATGATTATTATAAAATATGGCTATTTTAATGTTGGGTAAATGTTGGTTGGTTGGTTTGATTGGGCACTCCATCGTATTACAATGGGCACAGGTAAATGGAAACCCTTTTATTATTTTTTGTTTGTTTTGTATGTTTTATATGTATGTATGATTGCGTTTTAGCCCAGCTGGGCACAACTTTTTCGCAAATATTCTATTAGATTTGAGATTTTTTGCAAGTTGAAAATGATTATTCAAGTCACTCTTGCCAGTGGTTACGTATTTCAGTTTATCGTTGCACAACATGCACCGTCAGATGCCACTGATATTTATTTTTCCTCCAGCCATGACCATTTAATTAAATTTGTTTTTGCCTCCAGTTTCAAAGTCCTTTTATGTCAGTCGTCCTGTCAACAATTTTGTACATAGTCGACTGAAAACTACAAATATATATAATACGTCTGACATTGTCAACAGTGAGCCATAGAAACTTCCCTGTGAAAACTGCCGCCAACAAACACGCGGTTACGTACTGCTTCCAGTTACATCCACGGGGAGAGAACAACCCGCCCTCAGCTGCGCAAAAGCGGGTCAGACTGCAGACAGAGCTACAGGCATTCAGCTTTCCCTGACCTACTTAACAGGAAGCTGAGTCGGCTGAGTCTATTTTGGGAAATACGACTCTGCGGGGAGAACGCACTGTTCTGTCAATCAATGTATAAACGCACGGGAACCAGTTATTTCGAACTTATTAACCCCCCGGAGGTACAGAACTCGAATTCTATTCACAAAATTTATATTTTTGAGGCATTCTCAAACCCAAGCCAAAAGATTTTCCGTTTGCTAGAATGGTTTAACGGAGATTCATTATCTACAAAAATTGCAACAACAACAACATGGTCGGGTGAGGCTGAAAGTCCGGGAATTTTCTTGAGATTCTGAAAATCTGTTCTATTGGTCGAGATTGATCATGTGACGACATTCGGTATTTCCCGGATTCGAGCATATTCCTCTGCACAAACAAACTGTGTCACATAATGTGCCTCCTTATAACAGAATAATCGCCCCGAGGGTAAATTCTGATGAGTGAATTCAGACGAACTTCTTCTCGATCGCGCAGTTCTTGGTGTGGCGACCCGTCAAAAAAAGGTATTTGGTGAAGAAGAACTCGCCTTCTAGATTTATTTTGTGCAACTTTTATTAATTTTATTAAATCCCCCAACAACCACCAGAATTTAGTTTTCTTTTCCATAACCCACAACCCACATAAATCAGTTTATCATCCAGACAACCACCCATGTAATCATATAACTCGTTTACCCCACGACCCATACGTAAATATATGAAGTGCCGTCTGTCCCCCCCATGTACTTTTTTCTGGAACAGCCCTTAAGAAATCCTATAATTTGACAGATTATCTTCAATATGACGTAAACTTGCAAAATGTACAATTACACTTTAAATCCCTTTCGACATTGTTCGATGATGCTTATAAAGATAGCTGGTCTGACATCTCATGGAATAGCATCTCTTCAGTCAGGTCACTAGATGTGTGATAGTTCATGTTGGTCTCAGGTGGTGCCACCTATGGGCAGATTTTAATCAAATGCAATTTCAAGCGACATCTTGATCTGATATGACATCAGAATCAACGGAACTGTGTTTTAAAACCAGACTTCAGCTTGGCTTGCTGTTCCAACTTTTTCAAAGCTTTGAATGAATCAAAAATACTTCAGATGAAGCGATAGAAGTAGATAAATTATGTTGATATTTCTGTCATTTGTCAACATTTAGAAGGAAAGTCTAAAAAAAATTTGTATGAATATGTATTGCCTTAAGATTTGCAGAAAGCAGCAGTTTGTCTTGTTTCACCCATACAAGAAATATAAAACCCTAAAATTGGTCATGAAATGTACAATAGTGTAAACATACCACAATAGTGCTCATCAGATCTATCATTGCAGTGGTAGACGCCGTCACAGACCTTCTGCTCTGGCACACACGTGTAGTCCTGACAAGTGTGTTCATTTTTACCACAGTGTACTGAAATATACACAAACAAGTACATGTATTACTAGTTTGTATATGTCTGCATCTAAATATCTAATTATATTGTTTACTATTATATTTCATCTACGTTGGTCCGTGAAATAGATTGTTCATGCTAATTTTGAGATTTCATTTTTGTTTCAACATTAAATAAAGCTAATTGAATCTTGACAAACATACTTGAGAGGTTTAAATGCGGTTCCACACTAGTATATCTATGTTTTCAAAAATAATGAAACATTGATTTTCTCGATTTTGGTGCATGGTATATTTGCTGTATACAGATATCCAAAATAAAATACTACAAGTCTAGAAAATTTCAGCTAACTATTTCCTATGCCATAAAACAGCACGCAGTGTAATAAACTTACAACAATTATCCTCATCGGAGCCATCTTTACAGTCCCACTCTCCATCACAGAGCCACTCAGACATGATACAGGTCCCATCAGGACACTGGGCCCGGCCATTAGGACACACTGTAACAACAACAACAAATCAACATTATATGTGTACCATTGCACCTGGTCGACTAGGTAAAAGAACATGGAAGGTGTTGGCGGTTTAATTTAAGTTTGAATGGCTTTTCATGAAATTTAAATGCATATATTATGAAGCACTCAAAATAAGTTGATTTCGTTCCGATTGCTGTGAGACAGATGTGCGACAGATGTGAGACAGATGTGAGACAGATGTGCGACATACATGTATTGGTGAGAATGTCATGAATAGGTATTATAGTATATTTCCTCTTGTTCGAGAAGATGAGACTACGTTAATTTCCCTAATAATTCGATCACAGGAAGTGCAGTAAAATGGCATATATCTGGCAATAACTTTCATGACACCAGCTACAAAGTGTCACATTTTCTCATCATATGGCTTTTCTTCAATTTGAATGAAGAATGGGAATGTTATTCTTTCTCTGTCTTTAAATAACAGAGTTGAAAGTGAACTTCCTGTGATTGAATTATTAGGGGAATTACCGTACTTTATAACATTCTAATGCCTATCCATCGTGCATAATACATACCACAGTTCTCTTCATCACTTCCATCAGGACAGTCTGTTTTGTTATCACATCTCATGAATGACTTAATACAATTGCCATGATTACATTGAAAGTAATACTGTCTGGCCTTGCAATCTGAAAAACATTTCGTGATGAAATTATTATCAATAAATTGTGTTGAAATTATGCATGAAGATCCATAAAGCAAAACAGACGTATTCGTCAAGAGCCATCAATCAGCTACGAGACTGAAATTTCCAAAATTCTCCATTCATCAGAAGCTCAAACCCGAATTCCAGGAAGATTTTTAAGTAAAATGAGCAAATGAAAATGTTGTTGTAAATTTGAATTTAGTCCTGAAGAATAAAACAGGAGGAAAATATTGACAGAGTAGAATGTTCTTCCTTCCTTTGATTTAAAATTTGCAGTCTTCCATGACACCTGACAGCAGAATTGGAGGACTTTCCAGTTTAGAATGAGATTACATGCATACATGTACATACCACAATCTAGTTCATCCGAGTAATCGCCACAATCGTTCACCGTGTCACAGCGTTTGGACGGATGGATGCAACGTCCGGTCGAATTACAGAAGAAATCATCACCATGGCAAGCTGGAAAATAATAAACAACAACATGTAATCATCAATTAATAAACAATAACATGTAATCATCAAATAATGAAATCACCAAACAATGAACAATAACATGTAATCATCAAGTAATGAACAATAACATTCATCAAATAATGAAATCACCAAACAATGAACAATAACATGTAATCATCAAGTAATGAACAATAACATTCATCAAATAATGAAATCACCAAACAATGAACAATAACATGTAATCATCAAGTAATAAACAATAACATTCATCAAATAATGAAATCACCAAACAATGAACAATAACATGTAATCATCAAGTAATGAACAATAACATTCATCAAATAATGAACATTCTATAACACTTGTGTCAATAACATCGAGCTAGCCCTTGCAATTATTACACGATTTACCACGGTTATGTGAAATTTACACGTGTCAAATGCAGGTGTTCATTAGGAGATTCCATTTCACAAGTCGGATGAGGAAAGAGACGTCTGCTTACATACAAGTAACAATCGAATAAACCAAACAAATAAATTACAAGATGAAATTTTCCTCTCAAGTTTAACTGTTGTACTAACATGTGATCCTCAAATAATATTGATCAATAACATTTATCAAATTATGAACAATGAATTACTTGAATTGATAGTAGGACAGGCTCCATTCCTCGAAATCAGATTATCAATGGCAATATCACTGGTGTACATAGGGCCCCTCGTGCCCTCAACAATGATAGAGTACACTCCCTTTGGAAAGGTAATGGCCACAGACTTCCATTTGTTCCCCAATGTACCCTCGACGACCCATTTCAACGATGCTTTGCCAGAGGAAGATTCATTCGACAAAATCTGGAATTCACACAAATATTACAAGTAATAATGATCAGCTAATTTCCAACTGAAACTGCTTTAGATTTAAGTATTGGAACCATGGATAATGTTAATATTCAGCATCTTCATTTTATCAAGCCAATTTCTAAGTTCCCTGCACTTCGAACTTCCCTTGATATATCTGGCCCCCTTCAACTTATAAATAGACACGAGACGTCACTGACCTTGAAAACATTTGAATTTCGAAATGGGTCATAGAAGTGCATTATTGATTGGCTGACCTATATAGTGGGCTAATACAAACACCATATTAGGAGGAATGATGCCGCTAATTGAGGATGATGTCACTCTACTCACAATCGGCGTGTAAATTCTGATTGGTTCATCTCTCGTCCATAGGTGAAATTTACACCTCAGACTTTGAACACTGAAGGGGTCAGATAAATCAAGGCAGGTTCGAAGTGGGAACGTAGAAATTGGCTGGATAAAATGAAGATGGTATTCAGAGGTTGGTCAGTTTACCCAGGTGTGGGTGTTCACAGGTTTCACTGTGATCAGTTTAAGCACATCATTCTACAGTATATATTCGAGTCCTACAAATCAGGGGATGTTATAGGTGCATTTAAGGTTAATGCATACACTATCAAAATTTGAAATATGGTTGTGAAAATCGTTTCAACGTATTGTGAAAATCGTTTCAGCGTATTGCGAAAAGAATTCCATGTGTATCACGCTGTTACTGTAACTCATGAACTATTGAAATATGGAAGGGAAGAAATCCACTGAATGGAGTGAGTGAATGAGTGAATATGATTTAATGGCGCTTTTAACTATATTTCAGTCATATCACGACGGTTTGGGTTCTATTTCTTTTCACGCACGGGAACCCCACGGGTAGGGTCCTATTCCTTTTTACACCCGTGAACCCCACGGGCGGGGTCCTATTCCTTTTCACACTCTGGGAACCCCATGAGTGCTCCAGTTAGTCGCCTCTTACGACAAGCTGGCTGAGGAGCTGAGGCCTATTCTTAACATGACCTGGGAGTGTGTCACTATCGATACGGAGATATGGCACTAAATAACCATACATAGACACATGTATGACACTATAACCGAAGTTGAAGAATGGGTGTGCCGGCAATACCGACGCAGCTCAATAACTCACTTTCAGTGATCCTATCCCAGCCCCTCTCATGCTATAGCTCATCCTGAAGCAATGTTCAACCCAGCCATTCTCTGGTAGGATCAAACGGGCTATGCTTCCTGCTGGTACTCCAGTCCCCTCCAGGTATAGGTAATGGCCTGCGGGAAAACAAACAGAATTTATACATAATTATTAACCTAAGAAATGGCTATTTATGGCTTCTTACGCTGAAATGTCCAAACCCAATGACTGGAACTACTTCCTAGTAGACGCTGAAATGGCTAATCGGGTTCATGGAAAGTTACAAAAATCGCGGGTAACAAATTTACTTACGAAGTACCCAAAATTCGACATTCACCCCAAATTTAGAAAACTGAGCAAAATGTAATACAGGCATGAGGATGGCTATATTTTATCATGCTTATATCTGGTGGCTCCATAATTAATTACAGAATCGATGTTGGATTATAACGTGCGTCATTTACAGTCCTTCTGAACTTTAAAATGTCCATTTATCACCTGACAACAGTCACACAATACTTTCTACGAAAATTTTATCAAAACTGACAGCAAATGTTTGGCGGTCATGAATCCACTCAGTGAACATGTCATACGAATACTATTCAAATAGTAAAGGCGGGTACTACTCGATTACAAACCGTTTCAGCAATACTTGATAGCCACAGTCTGATCTCTCACATAGAATCTTCCCAAAACTTACCACATGTCATATTCTCCCTTTATTTCAAGAATTTGTGAGAGAGTCACAGTGCGGTGAAATCTGGATATTACCGATTCTTACCTGATGAATTTGTGTAAGTTCGATCATGTCTTGGTCCAGTGTTGACAGATGGTGTCGAGTCACTACTTCGTATCCAATTCATGTCGTCGTTCGTATCTTGTACGTAGCTACAAATACTTCCATCTTCAAAGTTACAATCTGCTAATGAAGCTACAAAAGAAGAGAAAATGGTCTATCAAGTTACCTGAAGCTTTGACTTAATTCTCTCTGGATTTGTTAATGACAATTACAGATTAATACAACATTTTCTGTATTCTTACTTGAGATAAATACTGTACATGTACAGGGAATTAGAAAATAATGTCACGTTCAGCAACATTTCAGCTATATAGCAATGATGGATTATACTTGATAGAATTAAGGGCTTAAAGGTGAAATGCAAATCTTTCTAGATTCTCTTTTTTTTTGCATTTTATTTGGATTGAATTATGATAGAAATATCGGTCTATCATGTATATATTCTTTGTTTGGTTTAATTTGAAGTATTTTGTCATCTCATAGCTTGTTGGTATCCCAATCCCAGCTTATTTCAGAATTTCCGAACTGTCATCGCTGATCTCTCCTTGACTGTGATGTCACATCAGCCATGCTGCCCGCAGACTGCCCGCATATTGATGTTGGGCCAGGTGGTCTGACAAGACATCACAAACTATCAAACAAGGGCAGGTAAGCTATGCGAAATTTCATTTCTGAAACAAGCCAGACTTGGAATATCATCTTTTGAGCAGTTTCTAAAGCTACTAGGAGACACACAAAAATTCAAGTGACCCCAAACCAAGTCGATCAGCTGATATTTCCATCATCAACTAAACGTATATAATGTATATAACATGAATTGCAGGAAAGCACCTAAAAGGTGCGTGGACCCCTCAGCCTGTTTTTTCTTTAGTTAAGTAGGATCAGGGCTGCATCTAGAGTCAATTTAGTTTCGGAAAACATATGGGCGCCCAAAACTCAAATGAAACAAAAAAACGAAAGTGTTGTTGCTGTTCAATTTGAAAGAATTTTTGAAGGAAATACATGTACTCCTAGAAAAAGGGAGCCTCAATATCGATCCGATTGCATAGCTGGGTATTGGATTTCATGTTAATAAACCAGGCCTTGCATTTTGACGGGGCCGATTGGCCCCGGCCCCGTGATCGACCCCGTGAGCACTTTTCACGGGGATTTTTCATCGGCCCCGTCAAATCACTCCGGTGAGTATATTCCCATATCTTCGTGGAATAAATCTAATCCTAGTACTGTGTCTTCTGTCTTGACGATTTGTGCTTGGGCCAAGAAAAAAAATATGTCTAGTTCCCGGTTACCCGACCGAGTCTAAATAAATCGTGCGAGTCTAATAATTTTATCAGCAAATTCCAACGAAATCACAATGAATACTGCGCGCCCACTGTCAACATGCCGTAAAGTGTGACGTGACTATAGAGCAGCATGGCATGGCGGCCGGTTGACGATCTTTTCAGCAAATAAAGCACCTACTTCTAGGTCGGGAATCGAGAAATCAGCAACATGATTACGGTTCAGTCGACCTGATCATGTTTATCAGGACAATTCTAAACATATTCTCCATCAACTTCAAAAGAAATGTACTGATTTTATGGCTTGAAATGGCGTTTGTTGAAGCAGTGTTTCGCGGACACGGCAAGTGGTGTTCGTTTTCAGTGAAATCGCCGACCACACAGTCAAAGTCGATGTCAAAGTCTAACCGACCTGTACCATTTCTCCGCTAAAAAATCCAAAATTTCCTGACTGTTTTATTATGAAGGCATTGCAATAAACCCCCAAGATTCAAGCAAGTAATAATTCTTCGTTTTTCAAGAAATGGCGTGTTCAAATCGTTGTATTATCCCGTCTCGTTTCTCAAATTGCTCGAATTAGATAGGCGCTGGTACAGATCTCCATGATGTTCAAATTAATTTCCCATTTCATTTTATGTTGTATATGTCAATTTTTTTCTTCTGACTTTTCCAGAAAACAAGTGCACTCCCCCTATGGAAGGCACTGGAATTCCACATGGAATTTTGTATTTTTCACTAAAAATCCTTGAAATTCTACAGGGAAATTTCATCATTCCTGGAGGGAAATCCTTGGAATATATTGTTTTGCATATCAAGTTAATAAATTAAAACGATACTCGTTTTGGTGGTACCGGTAATTGAAAACATCAGTCAAAACACATTATTGGCAATTATTATTTCTACAATATCAGTACAATAACTGGTTTCAGCAGAAGTCGTTGAAATATCAAGATTTGCTGGATATTTGCAAAAATACCAACATGGAGGGTATTCACCCCCCCCCCCCCACCTCTCCCTTTATCTTTTTGGTGATAAGATCTTTTGAATATCTGAAAATATGGGGGAATATGTTGGGGGGGGGGGATATATGTCCTGGGAGAATATGTTCAAGTGGGTGGGAATGTTGTACAATCAAGAATAATTTGTAGAGCATTGTATATGGGACAGGAGTACTGGACATCAAAATAAAATTTATTTCCAAACAAAGGTTTGGTTGATATAATATGACCAATAATACATTGTCGTGTGGTGAAATTTGAAATCAGCCCCGATGGCCAAAAATCAGCCCCGTGACCCTGGAAGACGGGGCCTATTGATCAGCCCCGTCTTATTTCTAGAATGCAAGGCCTGATAAACCTCTATTTTGTGATTGATCACAGGCTCTTTGCGCCGAAATTCACTTTAAAAAATTGGACCCTCAATAATGAATTATGAAAAGGAACTGGGAGTTTGAGATCGGAACCTGCAAACAAATCCTGGATACCGTATATAACAGACTTCGGTTTCACGCGAGTGGTGTGCTGGGATTACAGCATGCAGGAAAGTGTAGGTCTGTTAGTGGCAATTTATGCATTGCACAAGTGTGATAACAAGTAAACACACTGATCGACACAGGTCCACACTTATCATTAATTGGGGGGCGGGAATAAGCTCCAGGTATGCAAACTGGTTCAAAATTGCCCCGAGTCAGGCTAAAAATGGGCTCTCCTAATCACTCGTTTTAAATTATTTCCAAGGTACAGTAACATGTTTGGTGACAAAAATTGAAGCATTATGTTGTACCAGTTAAATGTGTGGGCACAAATATGGTTCATGCAAAAGTTTTAGGATAAATCATATGATGTAGAATAGAATGATTTAATAGCAAAATTAAAGAAAAATGTTGTCCTTCATTCAATGAGAATCTTGAATGGACCAGGCTTTCTTGTATCAGGGAATCTTCAAAATTCACACTGAAACATGCAACCAAGGATTCCCGATGGGCATAGATAACAGTGCAAAAGCTAAGCCATCAATAAATAATACCCCAAAAAAAATTAAAAATCAAGAAATCATCACAGCCATCTGAAAATCTAATCATTTCATCAGTCAACATTCAGGAAGCTCTCACCAAAGTTTTGTCAGGCCCGACCTAATAGATCTGCAGATATTCAGCGGACAAGAACATGTTGATGGGCATGGATAACAGTGCAAAAGCTGAGCCATCAATAAATAAAAAAAAAAAAATTAAAAATCATGAAATCACGAAATCATCACAGCCATCTGAAAATCTAATCATTTCATCAGTCAACATTCAGGAAGCTCTCACCAAAGTTTGGTCAGGCCCGACTTCATATGTCTGCAGATATTCAGTGGACAAGAACATGTTGACGGACGGACGCTAGGACGGACGGACGGACATACATGGCAACGACAAGACCCCACAGCCCTATGGGCTGAGGGGTAACAATCCAATGTGATTCTGTGATTGAAATTCCCTGCTTGTCGATTTTGGCTAGGGATATCCAATCAACTGCAGAGCTAGCACTTCCATTTTATCGTCTGGTATATTGCGCAAGCCTCCCACTGAACAAGGGTACCCCAGCATCTCAACCCAGTCAACAAGTCCATCAAGCCTTGCAATGTTTCTTTGCCTGCCTCATTTCATATAATACGTCTGATGTGGACAAGGCTCCTACTGTAAGGTCACACTGCTCACCTATTTCACATAATACACTCCATGACAAAACTCACCTTCATCACAGAAAAGTTCATCCGTGAAGTCCCCACAATAATCTATTCCATTACAGAGCAATGATTGGTTGAACAGTACAAACTCACCTTCATCACAGAAGAGTTCATCTGTGAAGTCCCCACAATAATCTATTCCATTACAGAGCAATGATTGGTTGAACAGTACAAACTCACCTTCATCACAGAAGAGTTCATCTGTGAAGTCACCACAATCATCTACTCCATTACAGAGCAATGATTGGTTGAACAGTACAAACTCACCTTCATCACAGAAGAGTTCATCTGTGAAGTCCCCACAATAATCTATTCCATTACAGAGCAATGATTGGTTGAACAGTACAAACTCACCTTCACCACAGAAGAGTTCATCTGTGAAGTCCCCACAGTCATCTATTCCATTACAGAGCAATGATTGGTCGAGGATGCAGTTACCATTATAACAGTATAAACCAGAACAGGTACTCGTCACATTAGATGACGCCCCTACAAGACAGAGGAAAGATTCTCATACTTAGCTTGTACACAGAACTTTAAATTACACAATAGACAGTATGTTTAACATCATGCTCAAATTAGAGAAGCACCCAAAAAGAGAACAAAAAAAATATTCTTTTTAATTTGCAACATTGAAAATCAACCATAGAGATTTTTTCATTATCGTAATTAAGTATCATATCCAAGTCAAAACCCTCCAAATTTTATCTGTACTCTGAAAGTTTCAATACTTTCTAAAGTAGTTTGCATTCGGATCCCTCCCTGAAAATGTTTTTGTTACACAAAATAGACCGTGTGCCCAAATTTGGGAAATCTATACCCCTGGATTTCAACAACTGAAGGTAAGTCAAATGTGAAAGAGTTTTTCTTTTCAATTCACCATACTGTAGATTCTTTTATCATGATCATATTAATAATTCCATCACATTCGTACATGTACCTCCAGGTTCAGATTTTTATTTATTTTTAGTATCAGAAGGTGAAGACTGCCACATAAGAATATCGGATGGACAGTTACTGGATATTGTTAAGTCAATTTCATTTGACTTTTAAGTTTCAAAAATATATGCTTGACTTCATTTTTATTAAACTTTCACTGATCTTTAAGTAAATGTTGTTAAATCCCTGGACTGACAAGGATCTATGATTACATGTTATTAAATTCCTGGACTTTCAAGGATGTATAAATGGTGTTAAATCCCTGGACTGTCAAGGATCTGTAATTACATGTTATTAAATTCCTGGACTTTCAAATATCTAAGTAAATGGTGTTAAATTCCTGCACTGGCAAGGATCAACAATAAAGCGTTGCTGAATTCCAGGACTTTCAAAAGGATCTATTAGTGAATAATGTTAAATTCCTGGAAGTTCCAGGCCTTGGAAATGGATTCAAAAATTTAAGGACCTTCTCGTTTCTCCAGGATTTGTGAAACCCTGAACCGAGAAGTACATGTGATGGCCTTAAGATGATCACATTTATACAACCGTTCACCTACATTTCCCTCAAACTTAAAGGCTGACGATAATAGCTTGTCTGACATGTCTGATCGGAATTGCTCCAATGTGATGTGTAAAGTTCAATGTTTATACAGTTCACCTAATATCACTAAACCTTATGGGCATGATACAAGTGACATTTCATTAGATATAATTCTTTGAAATTAGATAACTGGGGTCACTGTGTTCATAATGTATAGTAGGTGAATTATAATATTCTATTTTGTACTACAATGTGATCAAATTATGATTATTAGTTTCCACAAAATGTACTTCCTGATATAATATAGCACTGTAAAAGTTGCATGTTTTGTTTTGGACGTCTTCTACTTCTATTATTATTATTATTATCTGTAATGAGTTCTTAGTTTTCCCTTACAGCACAAATATTGCATGTTCCATACATGGTTTCTCTGCCATAAACTAGAGTTGTGTTTGTGCAAACAGAATGAGGGAGGGAGTTGTTTCAACAAGAGCTCGGTCGTACCACGACATTAATTTGGGTCCTTTCTTTTCATTCCCGAGACCCCACGGGTCGGGTCCTATGGTTTCTTACACCCGATCCCCATGGGTGCCCCAGTTAATTGCCTTTTATGATAAGCTGTCTGAAGAGCTGAGGCCCTTGATTCATTTCACAATCGTGGGGTGTGCACAATGACACCCCAGGTCAATTTCTGGAAGCCTCGCAGGGCACAAAGCATAAAATAGCCCAGTCTGGAGACAATAATGTGTCCAGCTGTACAAAGGCCTACATCATAGATCCTTTGCATCTATCCTGGATGCAGACATATTGCTGTAGTAGCTGGTGACCCTTTACTTAGCAGTCCAGTGCCCTACCAAATGAGCTAATTGTAAACCATGCCACATCCTACCACAATGTGCACACTTATCACGGTAGTATACTTACAGACATCTATAATTGGAGTCATGGTACATATGTTAGGGTCATCATCATCGGGGAGCTGTTCACAGTCTATACCCATCTCCACCAAACAGTCTGATGACAACGCTGAAAAATCAACATCAAGTAATGAGGCTATACATGCAGGGCATTAAAAATTTTAACCAGACAGACAGACGTCAGACAGACAGTTAGCATTACATAGGCTCATTTTGCAAATGCATGGAAGCCAAAAAATATTCAAAACTTTGCAGGCACTTTTGATACCAGAAACACATGGGATTATGTAAGTGGAAGATATTCTCAGAAATATTCTCAGGGAAGAAACATTTTTCCCAGAATTATTTCAAAGATTGGTATAAATTTTAGTTTGTCAATGGAAAAGAAAATTTCTGGGTATCAAGTGAAAACAAAGCTCATCAATGTATTATATAAATATCTGGAATCGAAAAGTCTTTTGACGTTTGATGTACGACATCAGAGATTCAAATAAATTTGTCTGATTTGGTACAGAATTGCTGTAATTGTCTAAAATTTCAACCATGGTATTGAACAACCATGGAGTTTTATAGGTACAGTTAAAACTATTCTGTTACGTAACTTGTCATTTCAAGCTTACTTTGACAAGCTGCCTTGCACACAGGGTAACGTCGTTCCTGAGAACATCTGGGGAAGAAGAATGAGCAGAGAATGGTCTTGTCCAGTACGTAGCAGTCTGATGTGTTCACCATCACTTTTGCAAATGCTTGCGCTGCCTCATTCTGAGAGCTGTGTCCGAGACTATTGGGGAAGGATGTAGTCGTGTAGGTTAACAGGCCTGCACACATTTCCATGGTGACAGATTCACAGGCTGTAAGAAATTGTCCGGTATAATGAAAAATAGTCTATTTTGAACAAAACATTTCAGGTATTGTTGTTACTTATTTCATTTGAACAACATATATAATTAGCTGTAACATTCACCAAATTTTACATGATCCAGCCATAGTAAATCGTTTATCAACAAGATCAAAAAGAAATTATATATTAACATGATCAGGCAGTAGTAGAATCGTTAGCCATGGGGAAATTGTTGATCAAAATGATCAAGCCATAGTAAAAGCATTTATCAACATGATCAAACCATATTAGAAATTGTTTGCCAACATGATCAAGCCATAGTAAAATCGTTTAACAATATGATGAAGTCCCAGTGAAATCGAGCAACATTTCTTAGAAAATTCTATCTGCAATAAAGTAATGAAATTGTCCTGGGTATGTCATTCAAAGATTCAACATTTTGAGCTTAAAAGATAAATGTCTACGTACTTGCCAGCACTGGTGTAGTCGGTATGGTAGGTGAACTGGACTCTATTTCTGTAATATTAATTTAGTGAATTGGTAGATATAAATAATCAGAGTTGCCAAACATTATAAATGTGTATGTTAAGTTTGTTACTTTTCCTTTTGATTAATATGGCATAGCAGAAGAAAGAGCTCAATTTGGATTAATTCTCTGAAATACAGTGAAACCCGGGAACACCGACCCCTGAAAACACTGGAATCCCGTCAACACTGACCAAACTCTTTGGTCCTCTTATCCTCTCATAGTAAATACCTATACCAAGACCCTGAAAACATTGGAACCTGTCCCCACCAGAACCGATCAGGTCTTTAAATTCAAACCTATCTAAACAATGTTAATTGATCGTGGAAACACCGATGTAGCATATGTGTCTAACCGACCAGCAGTCTTCTGATTAACTCGCCGTCATCCTGTTGGGAGGATGGTAGATGGTGGACCTAAGACTACCAACCAGACAGTCGGTTAAGGTGTTTCAACGTCATTGTCTTCCATTCGTTAATTTCCTATTATCAGTCCTACTCAAGCAGAACTCATCAAAAGGAAGATTCTTTTATGAGGTGGCAAATAATCGGGTTAAAAATCACCACCACTGTGAGTCTCTCGAAATGCCATAGGGGTGTCAGGGATCAGTCACTGAACATACATTGACCTCCCTTGACCAGTGATGTAATTGTGTCCTGCAAAATCGCCCCAGGGTCTTTGTCGTCAGGTTGGTTCATGTCCGTACGACCGTCGCCATCGCACGACATGATAAAATTGACACACTGTCAAAACCGACATTATTGCTCAGTCCAGTGGCCGGTTGGTATATCCAGGTTTCAAGGTATTACAAGGACTTCATTCAGAATTGTAAAGACATTTAACATATCCTGTGTACATTTCAAACATTTCATATCTCGAGGAGGTATTGGAAATGAGATTCACAAACAAATAAAATTGAAGAACTTAACAAAATGAACCAGTTATGAAAATTCAAACCAGCCAGCTTTTTAGGCTTTAATTTACAATCGATACATATAACCCTGCTCAATATAAAAATAATTTTTTAAAATAGTAGGCCTAGCTTCTCTATCCCACACTAGAAATATCTCCAAACATGGTCAGTGAACTGTACAAGCACGCTCAGAAAGTAAAACTTTGGCTGACTTACGCGAAAGAGTAGAAGTACTGGATGTTGTTGGTCCTGAAATACAAAGGAGTACTGAATAAAGAATATTGAAGATGGCTACAAAATATACAGCATATACAAATCGATGGCTGGCTTCATCTACACGGTGATCGGAGCCATGGAGTAAATTTTTTCCCTGCCTCAGTTATTCCCCTTGGGTGTGCCTAAAAATCAGGACTGATTTACGGAGAGACAATCCGACAAAAAACGAGCTGGTTGACCCCCACTTTTTTTGCGCCTTTTAAAGTTGGTACCGGACCTGGGAACATGAGAAAGAAGTTTAATTGAAATAGCTCTTACAGATTTTTGTGGAAATTGAGCCAAATTTGACCATTTTTCGGCATTTTGAGGGGTTTTCTAGGAAAAAAAATCGACCATAGAGGTCCATGTCCCCCGCTAGCAGCACCAGTTATGGTGGATTACATCCACAATAACTGGCGCTGCTGCTGCGGGGGCCATGGACCTCTATGGTCGATTTTTTGGGGTCGATGATATCTCATATCATTGATAAGAGTATGATTTGAAAATGGAGATATCGCTGATGAGCTTAACATAATCTAATACAGCAGATGGCACCCATATTGGATTATGCACATCCATAAAACATAATACATGACTGTCCTCTCACTAAGGTTGTAGTAAGAATAGGTTTTCTCATATTTCAGTGATAGAATATCACAGACTATTAACGAACATTAGGCCAGTGTAGCAGGGGAGACAATTGCTTTAATATTACAAGAGTTGTCTCCTCTCTCTCTCTCCCCTTGGTAGAGGGCGCTGATTGCCCTCTAGCCAATGAGAGTGACTCGCGGGCTTGCAAGAGAAGCCAGAGAACGACTTGACCTGGACTGCAACAGACGTGACACGACTTCTCTCAGGGTTTTAACCGGCAGGTAAGGCTGTCTTCTATACTGGCTAATATCTAGATAGCGGAAGGTACTACAAATTGGTGTCAGAAGTTAAAGTATTAAACGTAGATTTGTGGTTATTATTTACGTCTTGATGGCGGTCTGAATGCAGTGTCCAGATGGGCGGCCATTTTGAGGTTTTGAAAATTTGGGTGTGAAAATCTTCATTTCCGAGTCCTGACTAACTTGTTGGCTTTCATTTACGATTGGGTCCATATAAGCTGGAAGTGTTTTACTTTATAAAAGGGGTTTTGTGAAAATTGAGCTTCCAGCGAAGTTCTGGAATATTTTATTTTCTCGTCGGCATGGTCACGTTTTTTCGCGATGGCGGATTTTCCAAATGAAATTGTTTTGGCTTGGTTGTGAAATTGATTTGGCTTGGTTGTGAACTAAAGATTATACAGCAATAGTTCTGAAGCTCTGTGCAATATATGGAGTAGTTTGACAATGATTGTTTCGTGAATTTAGCCAAAAACAGTCTGTGTGTTGTGACGAAAATTGGACCCTTGATAGTCTTCTCCTTCGTCAGATCGACTTGATTTGCCATATTTGTCTGGGTATAATTTATCGCGAGTGAAGCGGGGTTATTTTGAACTACCCCAGTTTACAATTTGGTTTGAGTTCGCGTTCCTTTTGAAAATTTTGCGAGTTTACTATTTTTTGCGAGTTTACTTGTTATTTGGGACAACAACAACAACGACAGTAACTTGAAGGGTTACATTCGGGAATAAAAAGGAATAGGATTGTAATTGTTTAGGTTGGTTAGATGGCCAGTGTAGCGGGCAGACTTGCCTGCTGGTTGCCGTCAATATTGCACCTTAGATTTAGCTAGAATTTTGTGTGATTTGGTGAATTTTGAAGTATTTTTTTTTTTCTGAGATAGTATTTGGTAGGGAAAATTAGGAGTAGAAGTTGGGATAAAGGTTTTGAAGGTGCAATATTTGAATGGTTTATATGTTAATGTTTGTGTTGTCATGTATGTGTACCGGTACTGTTTGTGTGTCCATATGTGTATTTTTGTGTTTTGTTCATAGTCCTGTCCCATGATAATTATGTTTTTTATGTGCTCGGTGGTTGGGTTGGTAATGTTGGGGTTTTTGGAGAAGATTTGGAGCATGGGATGAAGTTTTAGTGACTGAACGCGGTCAGATTAGTCATTTCCTTTCGGTTCGGTGATTGAGTTTGGGGTACAGGGTCATGTACTGCATGACCTTGTGATGTACGTGGATTCATCAGTCGTGCTGTTGACAAATTGTGGTCATTCTTGCTGTGCCACTGGTATATTTTTGCACGGTTGTCTTATCGAGACTTGTTTGTGGGAGTCTATCGCACTGTCAATTTCTGTTGACCATTTTTCACTGGTGTGGTCGACTTACAATGTATAGCAATAGTTTGGCTTTGTATTATCGGTCAAACTACATTGACTTCTCCGGTGGTTAGTTTTTGTGAATTTGATTGGGACATTCACTGAAAATCTATGGCCTAAAGGCTAGAGTTCAATTTAGTAATTTTTGGAATTCTCCCAATTTCGTCGTCAAGTTCACCTGGCTATTTCCTGGTAGCTATTGCGCGAGGAATTAGCTGGTGCTTACATTGAATGTGGGGGATTTTCTCTCGTTTGATTGAAATTCTTGCTAGCCATGGCATAGAACATTCAAATTAATGTTTCAATAGATTTGCTAATATATTGGTACCTAGTTTATTTTTGGACTTGGTCAAAATTTATCTTCATAGCTTGGCTACTAACTTCGTGGCTTTTCGTGAGGTGTTACATGTAGCTGAATGCTACCTGTGAGTTTTCATAGTGAATACAGAAATTGCTGGTGTTCATTCTGATTTGGTGAGTTACACTGCACAAATTGAATTGACCTCATATTCTGTGGTGGTCGAAACCTTGATGGTGTACTCAATGGTGACTTACACTGTAAAAAGGGTGAGTGATCAGTGTTGCTGAAATACACTCAGTATTTTGGGAATAATACATTTTGAGTTTGAATAAACAGTCAATATTTTGGTGGTGGGGTGTTAACAAACTTGTACCATATTTAATCAGATTTTGATCTGGTGAATGTGGTTGATTGTTTGGTGTTCAATACAACACAAACTCTGATTGTATTTTGAGATTTGAGTGTTGACATATCAATACTGCACTCCATTTGATTGTGGTCTGGTGGTGTTATAAAGTGACACCATCTGATTTTGATTGAGAGTTTAGTGTTTACTCAAACACTCGTCCTTGGGTTTACTTTGAAAAAAAAAAAAAAAAAAAATTAAAATTTTTCTTTTGAGTGTTGACATATCGGCGCTACACTCAATTATATTGTGGTCTGGTGATGTGAAGTGACACCATCTGATTTTGGTTGAGTGATTAGTGTTTATTAAAACACTCTCTTATATTTAGTTGAAAAAAATAAAAATATATATAAATAAAAACAATTGGTGTAGCATCAACATTGCACCCGATTAGAGTATTGGGTATTGTTGGGCAACACCAGTTCATTTTGGGAACATTTATTAAATAGGCAACCATAATTTAGTTTGCGATTGCAAAATGCCAACTCTGTGTGTTTTGATCCTATTTATTTTGGGAAATAGACTTTGATTGTTGATAACTCCGTCTCATTTGGTATTGATTGACACCATTTGATGATTGTTTGGTATTCAACACACATTCTATTGAACCCTTAGGCACTAACTGGGCTACTAGCAACAGCGATTATTTTGTATCTTATTGCGCTTGGTTTGTTTCTAGTTTTGGACTTAACAGGGAAGTTGCAACAATGCGTTGACTGCGGTAACGCGTGATGCACTTGTTTTGAAGGGTCTTGTTTTTTTTTCTTCATTTTTTCTGATGGATTTGAGTTGAATAAGCACACTAGCGCATTGACTGCGGTAACGTGTGTGCGTTCAGCTCATAAGTGCTTCATTTTTTCCAGTGAGTTTCTGGAGTGGAAACTCACTGAGTGTGAGTAGTTGATAAAACTACTTATTTCTGTTTTATACAGAAAACAGAATTTATTGTGTATCACAGCCATTGCTGTCAAGTTGGTTGACCGGTAAATTTTGAGCTACGCATTTTATTTTTCCTGCAGCTTGGTTGGAATTTATTGTAGCTAGATTTGTACCATTGGAGGCGAGTCTGGTTGATAGTATTTTGGCAAATCAAGTAAGGCAGGTAAATTTATTTTATGGCAGCCATTTTGGAAGTGAGTATTGCGGTTTATTGAATATTTTCATTTGCATTTTTGTGGAGTCCCACAATTCACACCATGACAGAACTGGTACCAGTAGACGTATCAATGGCACATAATATTGAACAATTCCAGAAGAATCCTTTGATGGAGAATTCTCTTATTAGTGGGGTAGATGTTTCCATTTGCCCTGAATATGTTTCAGATTTAATTGAAAAACATATAGGCGAATTGCGAACTGAGATGGAAAATCACATTCAAAATTTAAGGGGGGAAAGGGAATCTGTTGTTCAGAGTCTCTCTCAGAGCTTGCGAGAATGTATTAACAAGATCGGTCAGCTGGTATCTAACGAGGGCGAATGTGTCGCCAGAATCGATCAGCTGGCAACTAACCAGGAAGAATGTGTTACCAAAATCGGTCAGCTGGTATCTAACCAGGAGAAGTGGGAAACAGTAGGTGAACAACTTGGAATGATAATGACCATGATGCAAGGCCAGGGGACTAGTCCAATGGTTAGAGGGGTGGGGGCTGATGCTAGTTCAGTGCAGACTGGCGATGTTAGGCTGTCAATGGGCAACGTTGAGCAGGAAAATTTGTCTGTGGTCAATGTTGCGCAAATGCCGGGGTTGGGGGGTGGGGAATGCAATTCTGGTGAGGGTACCCAGCATGCACATTATATGGATGCAGGAGTGGTGGATGCTTGTGAGGGGTCAGGGCATCATCAGAGGGTGGAGCACCCTTCTGTGCCCATCTCTGACCCTTTCGTCCCTTCACATAGTGAGGTTGGGGAGGAGCACAAAGGTAGCCATTCCTCTCCATCCATTGATCATTCTGACATTGCTCATGGTCAGGAGGACAAGGGAGATAATTTAATAGGGTCAAATGTTTCGCAGCCTATCCGGCAACATAAAGCGAGTTCGAGATCACGTCGACTTCTCCATGGTCCTCGAACAGTACGCTGGCGTAGCCGTAGCCCTTTAACATCACATGGCCGTAGCCCCTCAGCATCACCTTTTACACGTAGTAGCAGCCGTCCACTTCCGAAAACATTAGTTTTTTCCGGCGATGCCAAAGGTTGGTCGCCGTTTAAAATTAAATTTGAATTAGAAGCTCAAGATCGGAAGTGGAGCAAGGCAAAATCTCTAAAGCGTTTGACTGAGTGCATGCATGGCAAGGCCATCGAGTATTACTCTTTCATACCGAAAGCAGTTTGTAATTCTTTTGATGAGCTTCTTGAAGCCTTAGACAAACGGTATGGTGATCTCGAGCCTCCTCAAGCAATCCGACATCGGTTGCAGTTGGAGGAGCGGGGGGCCGATGACACTTTGGCTGATTTTGCTTATAGGTGTGTTGAGTTAGCTGTGAAGGGGTATCCGGGGGCTCCACGTGAGTTAGTCGAATCGATAGCTGTGGAGCAATTTTTCAAAGGTTGTCATGAACCACAGGCTATAGTTTTGTTTGCTATGGAGAAAGACACCAGAACTATTCAGGATGCGTTGACATGTGTCAACGCCTCACTGTATAATCATCGTCTAGAGGTCCGTCTAGTTTCCACGGAACTTAAGTCTGTGGGAGGGGATATTTTTCGGGAGGGTCGGGGTGAGTCTCGATTGAGACTTGTTAATTCTCCCGAGCTACCGGTAGCCAGTGAAGCCCCTATTAACAGAGTTACCTGTTACTCGTGTGGGAAAAATGGGCATAAGAGTTTCCGATGTCCCCAAGCACAATGCCATCTTTGTCACCAATTAGGACACATAAGTCGAAGTTGCCCCGTTCGCACTAATCTTGATGGGTTGGTTACCACGGGAGGACCTTCCTTGTCAGATTGTGCCGGGTCGACTGCTGCCGTTCGAGGCGTTACCGTGTCTGGGGCTCGGAAGGGGGCAATGGTAGTTCCGGTCAGGGTCGGGTCCGTTCCAGTGAGTGCGAAAGTGGATACTGCTTCTCAGGTAACAGTGATGAGTCCGGAATTATTTGGAAAGTTAGGGCTTATGGGACTGTCATCCACTCCCATTAAGCTAACTGGTGCATTTCAGGGTACGGCCAGTATGGGAATGTTGGTTCGACAGGTTCCCCTTTCCATTGCAAGGTTTAACTGTTTTGGAGACATGGTTGTAGCCCCGGTGGTTCAGGATTTGTTGCTGGGCTCGGACTTTCTGTCCGCTTATGGCTGTGTCGTTGACTTTAGGAAGAAGGCCCTGGTTATTGGGAACATGGGGGTTCCTGCAGTAAAATGTTGATGCATGATGACCGGTTTGGACAATGCTTCAGTTTAGTTCTCTTTTAGCATTGGTAATGTTAGGGGGCAATGCAGATTGACAGTGGGCATTGGCATGTGGTGCCATCTAGCACACTGGTTTGAGTTGATTTTGATGTTGATGTCTTTGTATTTTGATGTAGGTGATGTGGCATTTTGGTTTGATGTTGTGTAGGTTGGTTTTTGGGGGAAAGATAAAAAAAATGATAAAATGTCTGACAAGAAATCTGTGATATGTGTGGATGTTGAATAATGGGGGGTGCTGGATAATGATGTGTTGGTTGATTTGTGATGTGTGGGCCTATGTTTTAGAATGATTATTTTTGGTAGATTGAGTGTTCTGCAGAGTGTGGTGTGTGTACCTATTTTAGAACGGTGTGTTGGGAGGACATGTGATATGTGTTGGAAAAATGTGCAATGTGTGTTGCAGTGGAGATATGTTCAACTTTTAGGGGGTTAGGAGAATGGTTTGAGTGAAAGTGTAGTGGATGGGGTTGTGGAATGGCGGGTTGGGTAATTTATCTGTGGGTTAACAACCCTCACGGTTGGCCACATCATTCGGCATTGGTTACATGGAAGTTACTTGGATGCTAAATGAGTTTTTGCCGAGGTGTGTGCGAATTGTGATGGATGATTTAACAAGGGGAGAGAATGACGGGGCAATTCATATTGGAGACACAGGGCCAAAGGAGTTTGTGGCCACAACTCTGCTTGTGTCTTCTCTATGGAAGCCCCAGTGAGTTATGCACCGGTGTTTGTCATCCCGGTTTAAATTTATTGAATCAGGGTCTGAAATAAAAGTCAGACATCGGACAAGCCTTGACCTTGTTTGGTTGAATGCTCACTGTGGAGCATTATGTCTGATCAAATTCGGGGATCATTTTGGATATGTTTATTCAGACCTTGGCTAATTGATCATTGGCAATGCGGTAACATCAGCAACGCAGTGCACTTCTGTTCAATGGATTCCGATATTCCTTCTGGTCCTGCAGATTCATCCACATGTTGAGTTGACGTGTTAGCGGCACCTTGTGCACGGGTGTTTCACATGCGTTGATTCTTCATGTGTGTGTCTCTGTTGATGCATACAGAGGATACTGGTTTTCTGAAGCCTTGAGCTATATGAGTAGTCCCACAATGTATGGAGGACTGACAGGCAGTTACTGTTTTAGTCAGACTATGTTCGCTAGCCAGTCAATCAACTATTGAGAGACTGAGTGTCTTGGAGTTATTGCCTTAGTCGGTCTACTCTTGATGGGATATCTGATATAGCCAGTCCCTCTAGTTACTTGAGTCTGGCAGTTATTCCTTGATCAGCCTGATTATACATGTAGCCAGTCTTTCAATTTAATAGGGACTGATAGGTTTTCAAACTGAGCAAGCTCTCATCGAGTGCTGACAGTCTAAAAGTTATTGTCGCTATTGTCGTTAGTCAAAACTTGATAGACTGTCTGATATAGTCAGTTAGTCAAAACTTGATAGACTGTCTGATATAGTCAGTTAGTCAAAACTTTATAGACTGTCTGATATAGTCAGTCCCTCAATGTAGGAGAGTCTGGCAATTATTTCATTAGTCGGTCTGTTTCTTGACAGGCTGTATAGTGTAGCTAGTCTCTCAGTTTAAGAGGGGCTGACAGATTATAAAATGTCAGGTGCATTTTGTCACTTATTCTCGGACTGTCTGATATAGTTGGTCCCTCAATTTAGGAGAGTC